>NDGM011185249.1:0-16011 GCA_002564305.1 Octomys mimax
ACTGAGCCATCTCGCCAGCCCCATGAGCCATCTCGCCAGCCCCTGAGCCATCTCGCCAGCCCCATCTTAGTCTTGGTATTTAACAAAAGCCACCAACCTATAGTCACAGCAGGCAACTACATGTGATAAACCCCTAATCTACTAAAAGATAAGAACCTTGTGATGCTTTCTATAATTACAGAGAGCTTTGTGTGGACATTGATTTTAGTGACTCAAAGGTAATAAATAATATTTCTTAATATATAAAGCTAGTTAAATTAAAGTCACCAGCGGGGGGCCTGGGAGATAGCTCACTAGAATAAGTGCATCCCTGGCAAACACAAAGGCCTGAGTTCAATCCCCCGTTCTGCCAAAAATAATTAATTAATTAATTAAGTCACCATCCAGATGTAGGTTCAAGGATATTGGGTCATTCAGATATTTTAAAACCAAATCATTAAGGTTGCTGAACTTGACTTTCAGGTAGTTATAGAAACTAAGGATCAATTTAATTACTTCTGTACATACAACTTGCTTGAGCCAGGTGGACTAGTTATGCAGGAAATGAATAGAGAGCCACATTGTCTGACTGCAGATGGCGGAACAGGTTAGTGCCAAGAATGCTGCTGTGGAGGTTAGTTTGTGAGAAGGGATACCATTTGCACTGATGTGAAACTTACCTACCTGAGCATGCACTGAATGATACCACATCTCACTCTTGGCTTTATTTCCCAGTTGCCTGAAAGCTGGCATAAAACATTCTATAAATCTGTTAATCTAACATGTAAATTTTTACCCTATTAATATGTCAACATCACTATTGTATTGGAATTGTTATTATTGTCATATTTACCCTAAAATAATATATAATAATATTGTAGGAAATAACTGCCTTGAGCTGGGGAGATAGCTCAGTGGCATACGAGGCTCACAAAAACAAAGTCCTCAGTTTGATTCCTTCTCCAGCCAGCAGTCAGTGGCCCTGCCAAGCACCAGCCGGAACCTCCCACCTACAGCCAGTAGCCAGGGGAATGGCCAGCTGCCTGCTAGAACCTCCTGTCTCCAGCCAGCAGCCAGTGTGTGGAACCCATAGTCTGCTGGATTCTCCCTCCAGCCAATGGTCAGGCCTGGAATAGAAACCTTTGGCAGAACTCCAGGCAGAGAGCTAAGGACGAGATCCAGCCAGCAAATCCAGAAGCAGATCCACTTGTCAGTGGTGCATAGCTGGTACACCTTCATGGACTGCAGCAGTAAGAAGCCGAGCACAGCAGGCAGAGCCAAGCCAGACCCAGCTGAATGAATATGAATTTGGTTGATCAGGACCAGTAAGTTGACACACTGCTAGACCCAGATCAAAGAAAGCATTCTCTCTCTCTCTCTCTCTCTCTCTCTCTCTCTCTGTCTTCAATGACAGAGGGGTCAATAGGTAATTGGGGTGAAAGTCTGCCTGGAAGACTCCCAGTACACCAAGGGGAGCTGATCAGACAGAACTTAGTGGAACTAATTTAAATACAAATTCCCAATTTTATATCTGCTTTTATATCTGCTTATATACAGTCATAATGTGTGCCCTTATGGTCTAAAATGCAAATCCATTAGTGCCAAAAGTTTACAATTGCTGAACATCACTACCCATTATTAGTGTTGCTAATTGTAGTGCTGTAAATACAAAACTGTAACTGCCTTAACTGCATCCCTTGGATAATAATATCAGTAGGTGCTAAGGTGATTACTGTGCAAAAATTCTACACCTTTCTACAAAAGGTCAGAGGGCAGTGATATACAAAATGACAGAGAGAAGGGGCAAATGCAGTCTCAGACCCTGAGCACACAGAATAAATTCAGGAGACACTAGCTTTGAAGAAATTGGAAGCCATACTCTTTTTTTTTTTTTTTTTTTCTTTCCGGAACTGGGGATTGAACTCAGGTCCCTGTGCTTGTCAGGGAAACGCTTATTCCACTGAGCCATCTCCCCGGCCCCCTAGAAGCCACACTCTTGAAGTCTCTGAAATAATAGCATCTGAACTAAAGAAACAATGGAAGACAGGTACAGAGGAAATAAGAGCAAAAATAATCTCCAAAGTAAAGAACAAATGATAATGACAATGAAAGAGTTACTAAATACTTCTAGAGAAGATACTGATAAAAAAGTAGAATAGAATAGAAAAATGATGGACTCCTTCAATGAGCTATGTAGGAAACTATAGAATGCATGAAGCAGATTCAAAGAGATATATAGGAAATTAAAAATCTCAATCACAAGCTGGAAAAACCATTTGAATAAAAGTGAAGATAGACTTTCAGACCTTGAAAACAGCATTACAACTAGTGAAAAGGTAAGAAAACGTCTTTTAAAAATAACTAGAACGGGGGCTGGGGAGATGGCCCAGTAGAATAAGCGCTTCCCTAACAAGCACAAGGGCCTTAGTAATAATTGCACTTCTGCAAGATGATACAAAGCTAAACAACATAAGACGAATAGGCATCAATGAGAAAGAAAGAGTAAATACAAATGATATAAAAAGAATATGGGTGGAAGTAATCGTGGAAAACTTTCTAAATATAGGGAAATAATCTGACACTCAGTAACCAAAGCACATAGAACTTCAAATAGCATCAACCCTATTAAACCATACCTGGACATATAGTAATCAATATTCCAGAAATTCAGCACAAGAACAGTATACTGAAGAACACTAGACAAAAGAAACAGAACACAAATATAGGAAAACCCATCAGAATAATGGCAGATTTCTCTTCACAAATCATTAATTCAAGAGCACAGAAAAAGTACTTCAAGTCTTGCAAGAAAAAAAATGCCAACCCAGAGTGTTATACTCTGCAAAACTCTCTTTTAAGTTTAATGGAGAAGTGAAATATTCCCATGACAAAGAACAACTGAAGAATTTCATAGCGAAAAAGTCAACCCTACATGGACTACTAAAAGATATTCTACAGAGAAATCAAAATGCCCACAACTCCACAAATGAGAATTAAAAGAGCCTGCCAAATAAGGCAAACATTTAAACACAGGAGAAAATAGGTAACCAACAGCAGGAGAAGAATGTCAAACATAAGTCAATGCATTTCAATGATAACAATCAATATAGATGGACTCAATTCACCAATTAAAAGAAATAGACTGGCAGAGTGGATTAGGAGGCAAACCCAACAATATGCTGTAGACAAGAAATGCACGACTTAGAAAACGTAGCAGGCTGAAAGTCAAAGGGCAATACTACATGCCCCAAGACCTCCAAAAAAAAAAAAAAAAAAAGCAGGGGTAGCAGTCCTGTTTACAGACTATCTGAACTCTGAAATTCAAACCAAGAATGATCAAATGAAATAAAGAAGGCCACTATATATTGAATAGGGGAAATAAAAGAGGAAGAGTTAACAGTCATAAATATGTACACACCAAACAAGGGAGCACCCAACTATATAAGAAAATTCTTAATGGACATAAAAAATCCAACTCCACAATCTTTTTTTGTTTTTGTTTTTGTTTTTTATTTTTTTGGTGGAACTGGGTATCAAACTCAGGCCCTTGCGCTTGCCAGGGAAGCGCTTATTCCACTGAACTATCTTCCTGGCCCCAATTGCACAATCTTAACAGGAGACTTTAACAACCCCTTATCCATAAAGGATAGGTCAAACAGACAGAGAATTAGCAAAGAGGTAAAAGAACTGAACCAGACCTTTAGACAAATGGACTTAGTGGACATACACAGAGTGTTCTAGCTAACCACATCTGAATACACATTCTTTTCAGCTGCACATGGGACATTTTTTAAAATAGACCACATACTAGTCCATACATCATACTTAAGTATATGGAGGAAAACAGAAATTATCCCATGCATATTATCTGACAACAGTGCAATAAAACTGGAAATAAATGACAGAAAAACCCCATAAACACATGGAAATTAAATAACATCCTCTTCAGCTAACAACATATTACAGATGAAATCTAGCAAGAAATTAAACATTACTTACAATTCAATCAAAATTCAAGCACAACTTATTGGAATTTGTGGGATACAATGAAAGCATTTCTCAGAGGGAAAGAGAAAGAAATTTTTCAAGGGGAGGGATAAACTGGCATGAGGAATATATATGAAAAATTGTTTAGATAATTGTATTGTCAATTTCTGCTAGTGTTTTGAAAGCAGCAGTCATTGTTTAATTTTTTTCTTACAATGATTTTATTTCTTCTTTTGAATTTCATATAATTTCTTTGTTATTTTTTAAATGAATATTACATATTTATATCTGATAATGTGAACAACTAATTTGAAGATAGCATCGTGTAATATAGCAGCCAATGTTGATTCCTATTCTTTTGTACAATAAAATCTTATATCATGTCTAATGCTGTTTTTTCTTTATATGTCTATAAAGAAAATAAGAAATAATAATAAATAAAATACATAAGTAAATGAATAACTGTCCTGAGTGGTTTTCTCTAACTAAATGGATTTGGTTTGCTAATCTAATGTTTTGTATTCTCTTTTATCTTCTGTACTCTACTGTAGTATTGTCATAATAAAAAAACTAGCAAAAAGATCTTAAAATACTCTTGCGTGTAATTCAGCACAAACTCGGACATAAAAAAACCTCTGCCATGACATCCTGTAAGCCAGTGATGTCCATAATTTTCTGATCAAGGAGATTATGGGGCCACAGAGCAAAGTGAACGATGATACATAGTGTGCCTAATGAGAGCCATCTAAAGAGAAAAAAATCTCGCAGGATTTCACAGTGATCCAATTGGTCAAGCAATGGCTGTGATTCATCCAGATGACTGACAGTGACAAAAGATCTACAAGGTGCTGTACATGGTGCCACAGTAAATCCTGAGAGGATTTGACGGACCTTTTCAGATAGCAAAAGTTACATTTTTAGTTATATAGGTCTTCTTTAACTTTGTCTTAACCATCTAGCTGAAAATTGTAACCACAAGGTATAAAAAATAAAGCTATATTAGTATTCTGTGCTGTAAAAGGCACAAGTCAACAACTTCTGACAATTGCCAGATGTGCTGATAAATCATTACTATTATGGACTATTGGACTATATTGCTTTGTTTTGCTGAATTCTAGTATCTACAATCTTTGGACTGACTTCAAGTATGAAAATGGCTTTTAAAAACTTGTCCAAGTACAGCTGCTCTAAATGTAATGGAGCATCTATCCCTGACAAAATAAAACAAATAAGGGGGATATGTTGGGAACCATGAAGCTAGGAAGTCAATCAATTGTGTGTAGGTCGGACTAGACCTCAGTCTCTAAAGAAAAGGCTACCTTACTCTTAACATGAACAACCTGTCTGGGTAAGCTCAGTTTTTAGTCACTAGGCAACCTGGCATCATGAGTTACTAACTTTGCAGAAGTATAAATAAAGCACTGTTTTGTTGTAAAATAATTATATGTTATATACATATATATGATAGATATATAACTACTTTCTCTTAGTTCATTGAGAAGAAAGTTTTGTATTTATATTGTTTAGAAAAAGATATCATGTCTGTATCTTTTCCTATGAATAACTACTGTGAAGACAACAATATGCAATGTGTTAATCATTATAACTGTTCTACTAACCTGTTTTGAAACTATTTCATTGCTATTTTGTCTTTTTCTCATTAGAATAAAGAAATAAAATAATATAAAAAATAAAAATTAAATAAAAGTATAGAAAAATAAAAACCCCAAAACTGGTGAAACTGAAAAGAATATATATATTTTAAAGTTCTTCTTTGAATAAGAACTAAGAGAAAAAATTCCCAGACCCTTTGAAAGACTTAACTGTAGCTATACATTTTAATAGACAGCCAATCAACTTGGTCTAATTTCAAGAACACTCCAAAGTATCACAAAGTGGACAAAATAGATTGAATTCTAGCCATAAAACACTGCAATAAATTTACATAAATCAATATAATGTATAATATGATATTTTGTTTTAAAATATTTGAACTAACTTTCAATGACAAGATAGTAGCTGGAAAATCCAAACCTATATTTGGATTAAAACACTTCTAAATAATTTTTGTTCAAGGAGTAATATACAAAGGAATTTTGAATATATTGTGGATTAAATAAAAAACCACACACCAAATTATTTGGGTCATCTCTGTGAGTGAATAGAGAGAAATTTATGGCATAAAATGACCTAAATTATCAAAGAGAAAAGGTATAAAATGAATAATCTAAGATTTTTGCATAAGAAGCCATACAGCTAAGTAAATTAAATCCAATGCAATTAAAATTAATGTGATTGAAAGAGAGTAAAAGTAGGAAATTTTACTAAATTTCAAAGTGAATTTTTGAAAAAGTCATAAATTAGTAAAATTTTCCCAAAGTTTACAAATAGAAAAAAGAAAAATGCAAATTATCAGTAACAGAAATGTAAATCAAATTATTGTAACAGAACTTATGAGCATTAACAACAAATAAAGGTGAATTATGAAAACTTTATGTGAATAAATTTAAAATTTTACATGACATTAAAGTTTCTTGAAAGACATACGATGTCAAGATTGAATCTTTAGCTATTCCTTATCTATCATGTAAATTTATTGTTTAAAACACTCAAAGTAAAATTTATATCCAAGTAGACTGGTGAACTCCACCAATAATTTAAAGAGATACCATTACAAATGTTACTGGTTTCTTGAAGTAGAAGAAGAAGAAGAAATCTTTTATAGAGGCTAGCATGACTGTGTTATCAAAACTAAAAGAAAAGATTTATAAGAAAAAATACCGAATACATCTATCCTGTGTGTAAACATATGCAAAATTTTTCCAAATGCATTAACAAACTGCAATGGGCAATGTATTGATGTACATAATTATATGGAGCTTTTCTTAGAATGCAAATTTGTCTCCATATGTGGAAAGCAAGCAGTTTAACTTATTACATTAACTGAATAGATATACATGGCTAGCTTAAAGAGGAGAAAAATATTTCCCAAAATTGAAGATCAATTTATAACAAAAATTTTTTGTAACTAAGAAGGAGGCGATACAATCTGATAAAAGGCGTATATAAAACACTGGCCCTCATATCATACTGGTCAAGATAGAATGATTCCTCTGTAAAATGGGAATCAATAAAGGTGTCTGCTTTCACAAACTTGTGCTAGATATTTTAATACAGGGCAACAAAAATGAAAAAGAATGTATAGGAAAGGGAGATGAAAGGAAGGTAAAAACTTCTCTCTATTCAAAGATGACTTGACTGTCTGTAAAAACACAATTTAATAGCATACTAAAATAGTATTAGGGTTGGGCGTCATGGCACACCAACTGTAAGCCCAGAACCCAGGAGGCTGAGGCAGGAGAACTGTTGTGAGGTCGATCCTGGGTTATAAAGTAAGTTCAGAACCAGTTTAGACTGCATAGTGAGACCATTTCTCAAAAAGACTAAAAAATAAAATTTAAAAATGGTATTAAAATCTGATATATAACTTCATTGACTTTACGGGATGCAACTAATATAAAGAGTTTGTTTTCCTTTACATATAATAAATATCTTAAAAGAAAAATTTAAAAATATCATTTACAGTAGCATGAGTACAAAATTGATTTAAGCATAACATTAATAAAATGTACATTATTTTATAGTTAAAACTTAAAAAATGCTGATGAAATAAGGAAAAAGAGACCTAGATAATTGGAGAGATATAGTACACTCTTGAATTAGAAGACTGAAAGCTGTTAAAATGCCACATTTTTCCAATTTGCTTAATAGATTCACAATAATTCTAATTCATGCATTTTTGTAGAGTCAGCAGGTTGATTAAAAAATTATATGTGATAAATTAATTATTGACATGTGCAAAGCAAATTTGCTGGTAAAAGGATTGGCCTTTCAACAAAAGGCAATGAAAAAATTATTCATACACAAAAAACAAGAGAAAACTCTCAAAACATATTGAATATTATAACATTCAATTCTAAATGAATAAGATAATCATAGACTAAATAAAATATGAAATGATCACAACTCGAGCAGAAAATATTAGAATTTTTTATCTTTCATTGGAAAATATTTTTAAACATTGAATATGATCAATGAGAATAAAATAAATTGGACTCCCTCAAAACTAAATCTTGGCAACAAAAAGAGGGCAAGGAGAAAAGCTAGGAAACATGACAGGGCAAAGCCACACATTTATATGCACAAGATGGGTAAGGGAATGATCTTGAGAATCTGCAGTATGTTTTTGAAACTAGCAGTTAATTGGTAGGATTCTCACCCTCACTAACTATCTATGCTGATACATGTAAACTAAGCAACTGCACTGAAGATAGTAATGTCTAATACTAGGGCCATGCTTGGAATGCCTGTCATTCTGGTCTTGTAAATACATACTATTTGTCATGACATACCAACTACTGCCATACTGTCTCTCAAGTAAATGTTTGTCTTAAAAAAACCAGGAGGGGCTAATAAATGAAAACAAGAGACAAGGAAAAAATATGTCATAGGTCTGTCCTGCTACAATGCTGTATATGGTTGGATTTCTAAATTTATGTGTAAAAATATATAACTGTTTATTCCTATTTTAAAAATAGTTTTGTATTTTTAAAATTTTTTTCTTCTTATTCTGTAGGGACTTAAAGTTTAGCATATCAATACTTGATGGAAAATACCTGTTCCATTTTCTGCCTAAGATGTTTTATATTCAGAAAGTGAGGTTAAACTCAACTGCCTATGTTGTAGGGTAATATTAATAACCTTCTCTTCTGGATGGTTGACAACCTAAGTTCTCAGACCAAGAATTAGAGGAAAAGAAGGGCTGCAAGGACAGCCAACATTTTGTCCCTATCCTTTCAAGGTCAGTGGAGACTCAGGACATAGGAGAACCAATACTGTAACATCATGTAACTCAGTTGTGTCCCAAATTTTCTAATCAAGGAGATTATAGGCCACAGAGGAAAGTGATCGACAATGTAGAGTGTGCCTAAAGAGAGTCACACGGAGAGAAAAAAATTCTCTCAGGCTTTCATAGAAAGCAAATTGGTCAAGCAATGGCTATTACTCATCCACATGGCTGACACTGACAAAGGATCTACAAATTGCGGTACAGGGTTTCAGGATAAATCCTGAGGGGATTTGACTGATCTTATCAGATACAAACATTACATTTCTTGTTATATAGGTCTTGCTTTATCGTGGTCTTAAACATCCAGCAGAAATATATAAAAATGAAGTATAAAAAGTAAAGCCATATTCAAATGCTGAGTTGTAAAAAGCTTAAGTCAACAACTAATTTTTTTTTTTTTGAGGAACCAGGGATTGAACTCAGGCCCTTGCATTTGCCAGGCAAACGTTTATTCCACTGAGTCAGACCCCTGGCCACGTCAACAACTTCTGTCATTGCCAGTCTTATGGAAAACCTATTACTATTATGTACTATTGGACTATATTGGAACATTTTGCTGAATTCAGGCACCTACAATATTTAAATGACAATGGAATACCCTTCTCTGACAAAACTAAACAGAAAAGGGGGATATAAATGAATGACCATTTTGTATCAGCATGTTCAAAATAGTTAAGATAGATACATAGCTGCATTCTTCTGCATCATTGAATAGAGAAATTTGTTCCAATAGTGTTTGTGGACAGGATATCATGTCTGCATCTTTTACAACAAATAACCACTAAGACAACAATATGAAATGTATTAATTATTGAAACTTTGCTAGTAATCGATTTTGAAACTATCTCATTGCTATTTGTCTCTCAATAAAATTACTTTTTAAAAGAGAAAAAAAAAACCCTAATACTTGGGTTGGTGAGATAGCACAGCAGACTAAGTTCCTACTTAGGCAAGTTCAGGGTCCATGATTCAATATCAGGAACCACATGCTCTGCCTGCTCCATCCTATGGCACAATGAGCCCTAAACCAAGTCCAGATGGGGTTGTATGTGCCCGTGATCCCAGTGCTGTGGAGGCTGAAAACAGGAGGATCACTATGAGCTAGAGCTGCATTGTGAGAACCTGCACAAAAAAAAAATTAAAAACCCTAAAACGTATTAATCTAAAATAGATATTATGAAAAAATTATGGGAGGAAATGATTATGAATCCTTAATTGGTGCAGGTTTACCTTAAAAATGTATAAAAACAAAAATTCAGTAATTACAAAATACACAACTCAATTAATTTCCATAAAATATTTGTACATATACTTCACCAATAAAAAAACTATAAATTTCAACCAACCACAACATGTTCAGCAGTACTATGAATAAAGGAAATGCAAATTGAACTACAGTGTTATGTCATTATGGTTTTAAGACTATAGCTAACATAATGACAGTTATAGTAACACAAAACTGATAATTCCACATCCTGATGCAGATATAAAGAAACAGTAATTCACATACATTGCTTATAAGTATGATAACTATTTTGGAAAGAAATCTAAAATAGTGAAATATATGTGTATAGCAAATTCATTCAAATAGTTTTCCAAAGGCAATTAAAAAATCTCACGTACATATATGTATGCATATATTAGTATGTGGATTTATTCCTAATTACCCCAAATCAGAAATGATACAGATGTTCTCCTACTGACTAATAGAATTCCAAACTATGACAGATTTATTCAGTGTACCAGTCTACTGGTATAAGCTACAGAGATAAATTCAAAGTATATATCCTGACAGTAGGCCCTATTCAAAAATTTCACAATATGTAAGTCCATTTGTTGGAATCTTGAAATTGGAAATCTGGGATTTTACACAGTTGAGTAATAAGTAAACACGGGAGTACATAGAATTGCCTAGAAGGTAAAATGACATCTTTTGAAACAGTGAAATTATCATATCTTTATTTGGGTGGTGATTTTGTATATCCACGAATTTATAAAAATTCAAAGAAATGTGCAAAGAACAGATTTAATGTTAGTGTATATGAATGTGTTAAAAATCTGACTACAGAAAAAGAAATTCTACATCTAACAATAACAAATAAAATCCACAACCATTATTATCACAAGCAGCACTCCAAATATAGTGGTGTTCTCAAATTAATTCATAAAATTTATAGTTAAAATATGTATAAATTATGAAAGAAACTTGACAAAATTAACTTAATATATACCTTTACAAATGAACAAACTATAGATGATACTGCTTTATATATATATGATATATATGATATATATCTTATATATTAATGAAAACAGACAAAATAATAGCAAAACAGTTTCAAAACAGCTTAGAATGATTACAATAATACATTGCACATTGTTGTCTTCAAAGTAGTTATTCAGAGGACAAGATGCAGACATGATGTCTTGTCTAAACAATATTCATGAAAACTTTTATTCTCAATGAACTAAGAGAAAGTAGCCATACATCATCTATACTATATCTGACAGGATGTTCATCTCAAGAGTGAGGTAACTTGTTTGCTTTAGTCACTGGACAAGTCCCACCTACATGTATTTGATGGATTTCCTAGCTTCATGACTTTCAACATATCCCCCTTTTTCATTTTGCTTTGTCAGAGATGGGTGTTCCACTGCTGTTAGAGAAGCTGAATTTAGAGAGGCCTTTCAAGGACCTGTTCATACTTGAAACCAGCCTAAAGATTGTAGGTCCTTGAATTCAGCAAAATAACTGATTATAGTCCAATAGTCCATAAAAATAGTTGGTTATCAGCAGAACTGGCAAGTGTCAGAAGTTGTTGATTGAGCCTTTCGCAGCTTAGCATATTAATAAGGCATTCCTTTTTAATTCATAGTGATACTTTTCTGAAAGATAGTTTGACAAAATTAAAGCAAGACCTGTATGACTAAAAACATAAGTTTTGATATCTGAAAAGTTCAGTCAAATCCTCTCAGGATTTACCATGGAACCATGTGCAGCACTTTGTAGATCTTTGGTTAACATCAGCGATCTGGATGAATCATGGCTATTGCTTGACCAATTTGCTTTCTGTGAAAGTCTGAGAGATTTTTTTTCTCTCTAGGTGACTTTCCTTAAGTACACTATATATCACTGATCACTTTCCTTTGTGACCCCATTGTCTCCTTGATCAGAAAATTTGGGACACTACTGAGTTACAGGATGTCATAGCACAGGTTCTCTTATGTCCTGTGTCCTCACTGGACTTGAAGTGATCGGGCCAAATATTAGCTATGCTTGTAGACCCACTATTTACCTAATTTGTGGTCTACAAAATTCAGTTGTTAAACATCCAAAAGAGAAGCTTAAATGTATTACTGCCCTGTAACAGGTGCAGTTGAACTTAGCATCACTATCTGTCTGAATGTGAAACACCTTAGATATAAAATGGAACTGCTATTTTCCAACAACCATGGATATTCTGAAATTTACATAATTTTAGAATGTGAAAAAAATTACGTATTTTTACACAGTAATTTAGAAAGCAAACCACATTCAACATGGTAGCAGGACAATCTTATGACATGTTTTTCTTGTCTCTTGTTACATTTTACTACATATTTTTTAACAAACACTAGCTTCAAAGAGAGGAGAGCAATAATTGATATGACATTAGAAGCAGTACACATTTATAAGACCAAAATCAAGGGCACTGTAGCATGATTTTAGTATTACACATTGCTATTCTCAGTATAGTTGCTTAGTTCACAGATATCAGCATAAAGAGTCAGGGTTAGAATTCAACCACTTGACTGCCGTTTTCAAATGTCTGATGCAGATTCTCAGGACCATTGCCTTAGCCATGTTGTTCATATAAATATACGGTTTTGTGCCTGCCAAATTTATTAACCATTCTCCTTTCTCTGTCTTTGTAATTTAACCCTTAATTTCTTGCTTTCCATTTAACTGTGTTACACCTTGCAATTTTTATTTCTACTTTTGAGTTCTTATACTAGGAAGACAATACAATATTTATACATGTGAGTCTGATGTATTTCACTTATGAGTATATCTTCAAGTTGTGTCCAGTTAGATATTCAAGCTTCGAATATTTATTTTTTTATAGCTGAATAATACTACACTGTATAAAAATACCACATCTTTTTCATCCATTCCTCAAGTGACACACATTTTAACTGTTTCCAAGATTTGGCTATTACAAATTGTGCTGATATAAAAAAGGCACACATATACTACTATGATATGAAGTTTTTAGTTGTTTTGGGAAGATTCCCAAAAAGGAGATAGATGGAATAAGTTGGATTTCCAGTCCTAGATTTATGAGGAGTCTCAACACTGATTTACATAATGGTTGCACCAGTCTACATTTCCACCAGCAGTGGAAAAAGGTTCCATTTTAAGAATTTGTTCAATTCATTTTTTTTTTTGTTTTCCATCCTTTTAGACCACAGGTTCTAGTAGTAGGTATTAATGATCTTTTAAAATATTCTTTCTGCATTAGTTTAGATGTCACCCTTTCAATTCCTATTTGTGTGTATTTGAGCTTTTTCTTTCCTTCTTTTGATAAGTTCCATAAGGGTTTGTCAATTTTATTTAGTCTTTTGGAACCAACTCTTCAATTCTTTGAATTTTTTATGTTTTTTTGTTTCCACTGTACTAATTTCTGCTCTGATTCTTGAAATTTCCTTCTTTGTATGACATTTGGATTTGACTGCTTTTAGAAGATTGAGGTTCAACATTAGGTTATTTGAAATCATTCTGTTTTTCTTTTCTTTTCTTTCTTTCTTTTTTTTTTCATTTCTTTTCGGAATTAGGGATTGAACTCACGATCTTGCACTTGCCAGGGAAGTGCTTATTCTACTGAGCCATCTCCCTGATCCCTCTTTTACTGAGGTAGGAATTTACCACTATAAATTTCTTTCTAGAGACTATTTTCATTGTGTTCAATAAGTTTCAGTATGTTTTACTGGCATTATCATGTAATTGTAAAAACACTTATTTTTTTTTAAATTTGATCTTTGACACATTGTTTGCTCAGGAGGGTTTTATTTAATTTCCATGTCTTCATGAAATTTTTGTGGCTTCTTTTTCCTTTGATTTCCAGTTTCATAGTACTATGTTCTGATAATATGCATGAGGTAGTTTCAATTCCTTTGTCTTTAACTTAAGCATGTTCTATGTGCTAGTGTGCCATCTATTTTGGAGAATGTCCCATGTGCAGCTGAGAAGAATGTGTACTCTGATGTTGGGTGGGACACTGTTTAGAAATCTACTAACTCAGTTGTTAAAACATTTGATTAGCTCAGATATTTCTTGATATTTGTCTAGTTGATCTGTTTGTTTTTAAGTTTGCATATTTTTATGGAAAAATTTTGAAGTAAATCAATTAAACTCTATGGATGTTCTTGTAAGTGCATTAAAGGTATTTGAAGATATAGTTTATAAGAAAAACAATAAAATTTAATTATGAAAAATGTTTCTTTTGTCATAAAAATATCAAAAAAGGCTCTTTAATTTAAGCACTAAAACATTTTAAAGTGATAAGTATAAACTTTCAAAATTGTTGTAAGTTATCTAAAATACTGGATATAATAAAATAATTTTATCCCTTAACATTTTTGTTTCCCCCTCAAATATGATGTGGACAAAAAAATATAAGTTCAATAGAATTAACAGGTTTATTGCTAATAGAAGTTTTATATTCAAATAAAATTGTGTTGGAAAAACAGATTTCTCCCTAATCCTTCTCTGCTTTCCACAGTAACATCATCACCTTTATCACCAGATTCCACATTAGTGTGTCACATTTATTGCTACTGATAAGCTAATGAATTATTATCAACCAAATTCCATAGTTTATATTAGAGATCATTTGTTCTGTCATTTAGTCAATGAGTTTTGACAAATTCACAATGGGTTATATCCATTCATGGCATAGAGAGTGGTTTAATTGCCCCAAATATAATGTTATCCAAATATTCTTTTTTTAATTCCCAAACTACTATCAACAATGGTTCTGTTTCTTTTATCTACTATAAAATTTAGGGTTACTAGTAATTTTTCTTCACATGTTTCCAAGATGAGCAAACATACCTAAATTTTTTTAACTTCAGAAAAGAGTAATGTCTTGCAATACAACTAGAACATGATGCCAAATATCACATGATCACAACTGAGCCAATATCTCTGCTCTGCTCTCACTCTGTCTCTGTCTTTCTCTCATGCTTTCTCTGTCTCTGTCTCTTTGACTCTAACTCTATCTCTCTTGCTACAGGTTCATGGATGATAATCTCCCAACTTCAAGAGGTTATGGAGAAGCTCTTAACTGTAGAAATGAAGTAGAAAAATCCAGAAGAATCCTTCACTTCAAATGATATTAGGAAGATGTGTAATATTGGGGAAACAGTGCAACATTTTGTAGAAAAGCACCATTCATATAAGGCCCCAGCAATGGAAACAATAAATCTTCTTAGTGACAGTGCAATGAATCATTTATGTGAAGTTCTCAAAAGGAAACAAAAGTAATGTCATTGGAGAGCATCCTTGATAAAATTTCACAAACAGGGAAATATTCCGTTGAGCCAATAGATAGCAGTGATTTCATTAGTGAAACTGTAAATTGTCCTAGAAAATAACACTTCTCTCTCTTTTCTCCCTTATATCAGTCACAAAGATTTTAAAAGGAAACTGAAAATTAATATGTCTATTTTAATTTATATTTAATTTATTATTTTGTACTGTATTATTGTATAATAATCATTTTACGTTACTATTCTTGAGTTGTGGGTGAGTCACTTGAGTTTCCATTATTCCTCATGGAGAAATTCCACTTGATATAGAAGTGCTTTGGGTTACAAGCATGTTTCCGAAATGAATTATGCAATTTATAACCAATCTCATTCCATTCTGATTTGAAAAACAAGAGATTCAATGTATTGATCTTATTTTCTGCAAAATTGCCATAGTCACTTAGAGCTTAGAAAAATTTTTGATGTTTCCTTGGAAGTTTCTCCATACTCACATCATCAGCACAGACTGTTTCTCCCTTCCCATTCCGTACCCCCTAGCCTTAAGTTACATTCTCTTAATGAACAGAGGGATTTGTTCTAATAGTGTTTGTAAATAGGATATCATG
>NDGM011185253.1:0-21699 GCA_002564305.1 Octomys mimax
TGCAATGTATTAATTATTGAAACTGTCCTACTAATCGGTTTTGAAACTGTCTCACTGCTATTTCTCAATAAAATTATTTTAAAAATTAAAATCAAAATTAAAAATAAATTAAAAAATCAATTTTTAGGTTCAGATTACTCAACTCTAAAACTACTAGGTAATCCTAAAATAACAGGTACAGGCACAAATAACAATCACATACTGCTATGGACCCATAAGGTCTAGTGCAATAGAATATTCTAATATAAAAAGTTCTTTTTTTTTCTTTAAAGAACTATAGGGGCCAGCAAGATAGCTCAGCAGTCTAAAGCACTTGCTTAGGCAAGCACATAGGGACTGCAGTTCAATCTCCAACACCACATGCCAGGCCAGCCCCACTCCCAGGTTAGGCTGAGCCTGCCAAAAAAATAAAAATAAAAATAAAGAACTATAGCTTGATCATTAACACACATACTTTCCAAACTCCAAATAAACAGGACTTTTGAATCTATTCAACAAAGGTAATTGTGTTTGTATTCACTTTCTAAAAATTTTATGGAGAAAAGGTAAAATTTCTAATAAATAATAGAATAACAGTTTATATATCATGTTTTTATCTTTACAGTAATTGCTCAGAGTAAGAGATATGGGCATAAAAATTGCTCCAGTCAATATTAGCACTAACTTTCCTTCTCTATGAACTGAAACACTAATAAACATAACTTGCATTTTTTCTCCCTTTTCCCTTCCTTTTCTCTTTCCAAGTTCCTTTTTCCCTTTTTAGCAATTTATTCTCATTTCACAGTATCTACTGTACACTCCAAATTTTACTTACTGTTTCAATTTTTCAACTAGGGAGACAATACAATGTTTACACATGTGTCTGACTTATTTCACTAATGAGTATGGTTCCAAGTGGCATCCATTTACCTATAAAAGGCTCAAGCTTATCCTTCTTTATGGCTGAGTAGTACTCCTTTGTTTAAAAGACCACATTTTTTAATCTGTTCCTCAGCTGATGGGGATTTGGGCTGCTTCCAAGATTTAGCTATGACAAATTGTGCTGCTATAAACCCGGGTGCACATATACTACTATGGTATAATTCTTCTGAGAAGACACCCAGAAGGGATGAATAGCTGGGTAGAATGAGACCTCTTAATCCTAGTTTTTTGAGGAATCTTACACCAAAGGGATGAATAGCTGGGTGGAATGGGATCTCTAATCCTATTTTTTTGAGGAAGCTCCACACTGATTTCAATAGTGGTTGTACCAGTCCCACCAACAGTGGAGAAGGATTACTTTTCCCCACAGCATTTGTTCTTGGTTGATTTCTTGATGATAGCCATTCTTTTTTGGGTGAGATGGAATCTCCGTAATTTTAATTTGCACCTCTCGAATGACCAATGTTGTTGAACATTTGTTCACATATTTGCCATTTATACTTCATCTGAGAAGTGTGTATTGATCTCAGATGCCCATTTTTGGATTGGGTCTTTGAATTCGGAGGAGGCATCAGACTTTTTTCAATTCTTTATATGTTCTAGACAAAAGTACTTTGTCTGAGGGACAATTAGTTAAAATTTCTTCCCACTCTGTGGATTATCTTTTTGTTATTGATTTCTTTTGCTATGAAAAAGCTTTTTAGTAAGATTACCAATTGTTGATTCTTTGAAATATTTTTCCCATGAGGTCTGGCTATATTCATGATCATTCTGCCTACACCTATGTCTTCAAAATTTCTACCTACTTTCTCTTCCAGTAGATTGAGTGTTTAATATTTAGATCTTCAATCCATTTTGACTTTAGTGCACAGTAATAGACATGGGTCTAATTTTAGTCTGCAGGATGTAGAAAGCCAATCTTCCAGTACCATGCATTAAAGAAGCCACCTTTCTTCCAGTGAATGTGTCTGGCTCCTTTGTCAAAGATAAGGTGGCTGAGTGTGTTTGTGCTTATGAGTGCATCTTCAAGTCTGTTCTGCTGATCTGCTGATTGTTAGGTCTTTTTTTTTTTTTTTGCCAATACTATGCTTATTTTATCACTGTTGCTTTGTAGCATAATTTCAAGTCAGGGATTGTGATGCTTCCTGCCTTGCCTTTGTTGGCCAGGATTGCCTTTACTATTCTAGGTCTCTTCTGATTCTAGATGAACTTTAAGAATGCTTTCTCTGGTTCTGTCATACCCATTTTCGACATTCAAGTTACCATCTGGAAGAAAAAAAGGTTTCGTTGCTAAAAATAATATAAAATCAATGATCAAACCCACTCTCAAACAGGTTAACTGCATATTCTTTTAACTACAGCCCCTTTTGATATCATATTTATATTATATTCCCAAAGCCTTTGGCAGTATGAAAGTTATTTCAAATTCTTCTTAGTCTTTCCTTATTCTGTGGTGAAAACAGAGTAATGGTTCATCTCATTTATATCAACTGTGGAAAACAACCTCAAAGTACATACTATACTTTTCGTGAAAGGTTCTGAAAGTCCAAAGGCATGTACGGAGAAATCCACTAATCCAGTCTAGGTCTGAGTGTTTTCTTCCTACTTTGGAGGCCTACATAGTAAGAATAAGGACCTAACTTGACATTCAATATTGTAAGATACAGGAAAGAAATCATCATCTTCAGGGACTGGGAAGATAGCTCGGTGGTCTAAGCACCTGCCTGGCAAGCACAAGGACCTGGGTTCAATCCCTGGTACTACATTCCATGCCGGCCCTGGGGACCAGGTGTGGTAGCACACACATATAACCCCAGCCCTGGGGAGGCTGAGACAGGAGAATCACTATGAGTTCAAGCTGCATAGTGAGACCCTGTACCAAATACATAAATATGAGATAAAAAAATTTTTTTAGAGAAATCATCTTCATTATGCAAAAAAACTATGTCAGTTTTAATAATTTTTTTTAAGATGAAACATTTGGTGATAGGAACACTAAAAGGTCAAGTAATCACAGGAAAGGGCATAGAAATAAAACATTAATTCAAGGGGGGGAGTAAAAAAATGGAGAACACTTTCCGCATTGTATTTTTAAGAATCTTTATGATGCCATAGCTAAAGAAATACAGGCTATGTACTAGACCATGGAGTTGATATATACAATAGGAATGCAAAGAAATGAGAGATAAGTAAAAGCCAGGATCGAACTGAATTTGGAAAACTTTTTTGTAAAGAGCCAGGCAACAAAAATTTTAAGCTTTGTACTCTGTATTATGACATCCTATTTGGCTATATCTTCAGGGTGCAAAAATAGCCACAGACAGTATTTAAATGATTATGGTTATCACAATAAAACTTTAGTGACACTGAAATTTGAACTTCATGCAATTTTTACAAATCACTAGTAGTACATTCTTATAATTTTCGGGGCCAGGGAGATAGCTCAGTAGAATAAGCGCTTGCCTGATAAGTGCAAGGGCCTGAGTTCAGTCCCTGGTTCTGCAAAAAAAAAAAGAAAAGAAACATTCGTACAATTTTCTCCCAAACTACCTAAAAATGTAAAAAAACATTATACTTGTTTTGGGGCCGGGGAGATGACTCAGTGGAATAAGCACTTCCCTGGCAAGCACAAGGGTCTGAGTTCAATCCCCAGTTCCAAAAAAAATTATACTGGTTTTGAGTGACTCTTTGAAAAGTAGTATGGTCTACGGTATGGTGACTAAACACAACAGAAATACCACAAAGTGTCTACAGCCATGCCATCCTGAATGTACCCTATCTTGTTTGATCTCAGAAGCTAAGCAGGGTCAGGCTTGGTTAGTACTTGAATGAGAGAAATACTTAAAAGTAGGAAAATAAAACTTAAAGATATTAAATATGAATATCATTTTTATGAGCAAACAGGAATCACACTTTACAATAAGCAACAGACTGAATCTGGTGAGGCACAAAGACCAAATAACACATACACACTTTCACTTAAAACAGCAGTATTTATACTATAATTGAAAAGAGAAATCCAATTCTAAGCTTGATAAATGGCTACCAGAGAAATAAAAAACAAATCAGTGTTTTATAGTGAAAATGTATCACTTTCCGCAATAGATGGTGATATCACCTGACTTTCAAGTGTTATTTCCTAAGACAAATAAAATTTTAGTAACGAGAAAAGACAAGGTCAAGCCAGGTAAAACTTCAAGACCCTAAACTTCAAAAATTATGTAAGAGATCATCTAACACCCTTAGAAACATCTGAGGAGTTGTATACTTCTCTATTAACTGTGTGTTATACACACAACATCTCTATTAATTAAGTATACATATATAACCCCTTCTCTCTCTATATGTACTTAGTTAACAATTTATAAGAGTTAAAATCTGAATCTTGCAACACCCCAATCATTAGAATGTTAATTTTCTACTAGATGTCTAACTAATAAAAAAATAATAATTTCGTAAAAATTTATAAGCGGGTATTATCTTGACTCTCAGAAGCTAAGTGCAGTAATAATACAATTTGGGGACACTAAGAAAACATGGTAAACAGGAAGGACACAATTTGCCAATGCTGTTTAACAATATCAATATAGTAACTTTGATAGTTACACTACCTAATATATTTATCCACCATCCCTTCTACATCCTTGCATCAATACTTTTTCACATCTTTCAATTTTACTTAATAAGGTACAAACTGATGCTCCTTTGTTTTTAAGTTCTATTTTCTTCTCCAATTTGTCCCATACTTCCCAGTGCTTTTCGTCCATGTTTTCAGTAAAATACCTAAATATCTTCTCCCCAACACACTATCCAAATTCTATGCCTTCAAGTATTCTCTCCTTTATTTGAACTACATTATAAAGGAGTAATGCTTTATACTTTCTTATAGCATTCACAACACCTAGCTTTTCAGCAGAAAACAATCAGGGATAATAATATAGGCTACACCTAGCTGAAGCTAGAAAAACGAACACTTACTTTACTATTAACTTTTCATAATGAAAAACTTGAGAATTAAACCAAGTGACAAATAATAGTCATATTAAATCATAAAATCCGTAACATAACTTTGTCCAAAGTAATAGCTTTAATTTTAAGTAAAATCCACTGATGACAAAAAAAATAAATAAATAACTGTTTCATTTTACTGTATATCTCAGCCATTGTGGACAGTAAGCTTCCAAAACTCATGAGGTGGGGGGTCAAAAGCCCATCTCTGTCTCTCTTAAACTCCTACTTGTAGCTGAAACATTCAAAATGTTTCTTCTTTTGTGACAAAGACCCTGGCAGGAATAGTTGTTCTTTTTGTACCTCTCAGTACTTTTAACTATTTACTCTTTAAATAAAGCTTGTGCTCCCCTGGTCTCTTTATAATCTCTGAGGCAAGGTCATTGTAAATGCTACACAAAGGTAACCTCAATTAACAAATCAGAGATTATAACATTTTTTAAATGCAAATAATCTCAAGGGTTCTCTTTTTTTTGTGGCAGAACTGGGGATTGAACTCAGGCCCTTTCGCTTGCCAGGGAAGCATTTATTCCAATGAGCCATCTCCCCGGCCCTTCGTGTTTTTGTTTTTTTTTTTTTAAGTTTTATTTAAGTATAACACATTTAATAAATCAAAAACAGAAGCTGTCTTGGTTTGAATGGATGGAAGTGTGAGTGAGTGTGTGTGTGTGTGTGTGTGTGTGTGTGTACCACAGGGACCAAGGAACACAGTTTAAAAACCAATTAAGATTTATATTTAAAACTCTGGGCACTGAACTAGTTTCTCCAAAAAAATCACATTCCCCTGGCATACTTTAAAAGTATATGACAAGTAGTGTCTTTTAGGAATGAATATAGAACACTACAATGATTCTCAAAAGTCACTATCTGTACACTTTGATGTTTTATAAAAAAAGAAAACCCTATGGAGTGCCCAAATTAAGTTTTCAAATAGTACCCATGGAAGTTTAAGTTGAGATAAAACTTAGAAAAATCCCTATTATATCACTTTATACAGTTTTTGAATACTAAGGCAAGACTTACTGTATATCCTGCTAATGTTAAACATATTTAATGTCTTCACGAGATGTACTTTTTCTTCAATTAAAAGTTACAAAACTTACTCTAAGCTGTACCATAACTTAAAATCCAAAAAAGAAATACAAACATATGTCATTCCTTAGAAAATCTTAACCTTGAAGGTCAATATAATTCATTTCTTCTAAAATACTAAAATAAGTACACTGAATCAGCCTTTCAAACAAAAAGAGGGGAAGAATAGAAATGGTTTTCAAAACATTTAGGATAAGTATCCACTGAGGGAATTAAGATACTAGCTTTGTCTCACATTTTGAGTTGTTAAAAGTAGTTTCAGTGAGAGGGAGGTTAAGTCACTAAAAAAAAAAAAAAACTGACAAAGATAACAAAATTCTTTCCCAATTCTTACATCAAAGTGTAACTAATCCCTCTCCCAATGTTCTTAATAATTAATATACAATGGTAAAATAAGACATGCTGACCTGGGTTTTAAAAATGTAGGCCACATACTACAACCAAATAGATGGTCACCTAATAATCTGTATCATCCCACGCTGCTTTAGATCAATTATATCAATAGTGCTCTTTCAAGTTAAAAGTGCATGCATACCCAGCCTTTCAATTCAGTGTTTAAAGTGTTATGCTGCTTTCCAAGTTTTTAGTGATCCATACTTAAACACTCTGCTTCTATACAGATACAAAAAATTTGGATCAATTACAAAGAGCAAACAACAAAAGAGAGAAAGTAACAAAGAAAATTTTACTCTGTAAACTAATAGGTTAGCTATGCTGTAAGTATGCTGTTAGTATGTATATCTGAACATATTAAGTATTCATATTAAAGTACAAGTGAACTGGAATTGACAGGAAAAACATTTCCAAACACATATTACCGGTCTTATTCTTCAATCAAAATACTTTTTCGAGTGGCTGAAATTGTTTAGAACTATTTTTTAAAATTATTTAGACAACTCTTCCGTGAAGTAACTAATTGTCTCAATACAGATAAACATCCCTAACATCCTGCTCAAATGGAAAATTTGTTTTGGATTTCAGTGGTACCCCTCCCCCTCCCCCAACACCTGTAGAAGGCAGTACTGTACATGCAAATACAGAGGTGTTCCAATGTTTTACAGCAGAACATTTGAACGGTTACCATTGTTTCCTACCTATTTCAAAGGAACAAGTAAATTATGGATAGAAATTTAAAACGCGCACACAAATCTATGTATAATTTGTTTTAATCTGAATTTAAAACATTTAATTCCCTTTAGGCATTGGCCAGAAGTAGATTTCTATCATGGTAAAAGTGTAAGCGCCTCCGCTAGAACTTTTTGGGAACTAGTAGCCATCCTAACAGTCCGCCCTTTTAAGTACCTTACAGCCTCAGCTACACCCAGAGCCTCCACTTCACTTGCAATTCACACACTGGGAGGGAGGGTGCGAGGGAGCCGAGTGTGTGTATTTATGTGTGGATAAGTGCACGCGCACTCCCGCGCAGCGCCCCACCCCCACCCCGATACTTTTCTTTGGTAGAAACAGAGACTCTAAAGGTTACCCTGGCGAAAACTCTCAGAATCAGAACCCCAACCCTGACATAGTCAACAGACAAGACTCATGTGTTTTAGTTGCGCAGTGCAACTTCTCACACCCTGGCCCAAGCTCAAAGCGCAGATGGGAATTTGGTGAAAAGAAACCAGGGAGGAGTCGGGGAGATAAGGAAAAAGTGAAAGGGCCGATCCCACAGAAAGGCGTTTAAGTTTGCAACCGAGATCAGGTTTCGCGAATCTGCGCCCACCCCCTCTCCCCCTTCCGGGTGGAACTCGTTAACAGGAGCAGCAACCCGGCCAAACACCGCCACCTTCCTTCCCCACGCACCCCACGAGCCCAGGGCAAGAGAGGGCGGCGAGCGAGAGCGGACGTCTGGCGGGGCCGGCTCGATCCTGTGCCGCCAGCAGGCCTCGCAGACCCCGGCCCGTCACCTGTGGAGAAGGCGCCCTCCGACCGGCCTCTCTGCCCTTCACGCCGACCGTGTTCCCGCCGCGGCAGCCGCTCCCGCCCGTCCTGCGAGGTCCGGGGCTGCACCAGGCTCCCCTCTGCGGCCGGGGCCCCAGCCCTTGAACTGGTTACAACCGGCGGCGGGAGGGTCCTGCGGGGAGGGGGCGGGCAGGCCCGGAGTGCGGGGGTCGCCAGGTCCTACCTAACATCGTCGCTCTCCTCCGTCTCCTCCTCAACGGCAGCGGCCCCGGCGGTGGCAGCGGCAGCGACATTCCTGGGGAGCGCTCCCGCCGCCGCCGCCGCCGCCTCCTCCTCCTCCACTCTCTGCTCGCCTCTCGTCCCCGGCGCGCTCACCGAGCGCCGCGTCCCTCCAGCCACTTCCCCCGCCCTCCCAACACACACGCCCCGAAACCCTGAGCCCCACGGCTCCCGCTGCCTGGTAACCTGCCCGCGCTCCCTCCCCGCCACCAGCGGTGGCCCCGTCCCTCCCCCCTTCCCTTGCGCCCGCCGCCGCGCTGGGCTCAGTAATGGCGGCCACTCGGGCTCCCTCACGCTGACGGATCCCTCTCCCTCTCTCCCGAACTTTACCTCAGCATCTCTCCCGGCGCGCACCGCCGAAACGCGCGTGCGCGCGCGAAGCCACACGCCCGGCCAGGGGCTGAGGGGCGGCGCAGCCGGGACCCGGAGCGCGCGCGCGTGCCCGCGCTGCCCGCCCCACAATTCCCCGCCCCCGCCGCCCTCACCTCGCGACGCCTCCAGCGCCGCGCGCCCGGCCCGGCCCCGCCCCTGCCCTCGTCTCCCGGGAGCCGGGCGAGGCGCGAGCGACCGAGCCGGGGGGAGGGAAGGGAGCGAGCGCGCGGGGCCGCGTCCTCGCTCGCGTCCGGACTCCCCGATTGGTTTCTGCCCCTCCCCCTTCTTCCTCCGCCTCTCCCACCCATTGGTTCTCTCTGCTACTCCATTGCTTCTCACCTTTTCCCTTTTACCCATTGGTGTGAATATTTTTCCTCAGCTTTCCCCTTTCTCCGTATTCTGCTCCTCCCCCGGCCCATCCTCCACGCTTTAGAAGCTGCATAGCGTGCACGGTCGTCTCCAAGCCTCCCCTGATTTCTCCTTTTCCTTCGTTCGGTTTCTGGCCGTAACTCAGAGCAAACCACAATACTGCGAAAGAACCTGATGTGTTAGCCGTTGCAGAACGCAGCCCGGGCACCGAATGCCTCTCGGTAAATCTCTGAGCGTTAAAGAATGCAAAGGAGGAAAACAGTATGCGCCCCAGCTTGTTCGCGGGGACTTGTTCGTCTGTGTGCTCCTGGGTGTATGGCCAGTTTTCTGCCTGGGGAATCTCTTGCCAACTACAGACTTCGTCTGCCCAGGAACTGCTGCCACACTCAGGGAACAAAACTCCAAGGAAGAGTAGTTCAGTTCTCTTGTCACATCCAGGGACACGGGGCCTGAGTCAGTCCCTTTAGGAGAGCTGATCGGGACTCCAAGACTTGAGCATCCTCGGGGTAGCCCCAAAGACTCCGGCTCACACCACTGCTAGCCCGACTTTATCAGGCGCTTGTCTTTTGTTATTCTGCCATAAATAAATTTAATGTTTTACTTCTAGAAATTGCACAACTTTGGGGGGTACGGGGTGCTTTCCGTGTGTTTCCTACCTGTGCATTGACATTGATTGATACACGGAGAGCTGTAGAAACCACTGCCTTTTCAACTTTGAAGGAACTGAGGGTCTTGTGACTTTCCCAAGGTCATCAGAATCTGACTTACACAGAGGTCTTAAAATAGTTGTCAGCACATGAAAGAATGAGTAAAAACACAAATCTCTCTCCATTCCTTGTTAAGTTTAAAAGAAAAAAGTAATTTGGGGACACTTTCTCTTTGGAGAAAGATTATTTCCCATATTGAAAATAGTCTATTATCAGTAGAGTTAACATAAAAACTCTTGAAAATTCAAGTTATTCTTTATTTCTGACTGTTACATAAGGTACTGAAGTTAGCCAAGGTTGCTTTTTAGTGTTATAACTGTGCAGCTGCTGCCAACCAGCAGTATGTTTATGGTCTATTGGTAAAGAAAACAAAAACTGCCTGTTGGTAAAAATCTGTTAGAAAATATTTGTCGGTAAATCTGTCACAATATTCCAGCAGAAGTTCTGTTCATTTGTTCCCTTCCTCTGCCTATTCATTCTCCATGTTTCTCAAAGGTAAATTTAATAGACGAAAGCAAGAAGGACATTTCTGTTTTTTCGCTCTTACTCCCCAATTTAAAAAAAAAAAAGATAACTAAAATTCAATTCCAGTCTCTCTCTCTCCCTTGCATCTGAAGTGCTACCAGGCAGGTCAAATAAGAATAAGTTAAAGACTTAAAATAAGTTAAAATAAATACTTCATTCATCCAGTGACGAACTGTAGGCAAGGAAAAGGGCAATGAAGAAAACTTGCAATGAAAATTGAGAGGAAAGAAAACGGAGAGATGAGACTTGAGGAAAGGAGTTCAAACTACCAAAATGTGCTACTAAACTTACAAAGGTCAGAAAGTTAATGTATTCAAATGTGTGTTTTCATCTTTGCACTAAAAGCTTAAAATACATAAAGCCAACACCTGAGTAAAATGTTAGTTACTATATAGATGTCCAAGCTAAATATATTTTTAAAAATATTTTCCAAATAATCAGAAAACTTGTAGTCATGGTCATAGACATGTACAGTATTAATATAAACCATTCAAATAAATCAGGTCTAGTAAGGAAGCATTAACATAAAATATAATTTTCAGTCCCAAGATATGAAAGCCAAGGAAAAGATTTAAATCTTGTATTAATGAAGACACTAGAAAGTATATTTTTAAAATATCAGATGATTTTAAATAATAGTTTTCATAGCTGACATTTTTATTCCTACATTGTCCATCTGCACTTAAGGGGTCTGGAAATTTATGACTTTGCTTCTAATTAATACTAATAGGCTAAAGCTATATACAAGTAACATCACTTTTGTCATTTTATGTTACTTTTCTCAAAAATAAAATATACACCTTTCTGCACAGTAGAAATCTGAAAATAGAATTTGGGGCTAAAACTTCTGTGATTAGCAGGGAAAAAAGAAAAAATGTCAATTTTCAAAGTTGATCAGGAGCCAATATCTTCAGAGAAAAAGCTTAAAATACTCAATTCCCCCAACCAAAAGGGTATATTTTAAGAAAATAAGGAATATATTCTTTATACGCACATGTGTAAATATGGGGGAGAGGTAGAACAAATATTCCCAAGCCACCTCAGATCAACTACTCTTCTAATCTAGAATAAGAACTTTAAGCACTTGTTTTTCTGTGCTGGATAATTAAAATCTCTTGAAGCTTTGTTCATTTACTTTGAAAAAATTGGCAGAATAAAGATTTCGGTCAGGCACTTTAGGTTTTTAGTTTAAATATTGTCTCCACAAATTTCTACTTCAACATATCCTAATAAAGTACTAATATTCATGCTCTTTTTGGATCAAAAGAGATAACAGTTATAAAAAGTGTTATAATTCCAGCCTCCTATGAGTGGTAACACTGCAATACTGAGAAACCTAAGCGTGCTGTGCCAAAAGAATTTACCCTATAGAAGTAGCTACACCCCCTGCTGGAAATCTTTGATCATAACAACTCTGGCTTCCTGTAGCCTCAAAGGAGAATGTATAAAAAAGTCAAATACATATAGGAAGGACCTTTCCACTCATGACAAAAGTGATCAATGTTTTTACCTGTCTAATACAAGACAAGCTTTTTGAGAATAAATGATCTCAGAATATCTTCTTGATTTCAGACAAAATACACAAAAAGCTTAGAAAATAATGATGTAAATAACTAAATACACTTATAACATTTGTAAGATTATTATCCAATTTCTGACTTCATTTCTCAATTATTTCCACCTTATCCCCACCTGTGAGGTGTGACCTGGAAATCTCTCTTTCTCCGATCTCATACAGTTAGGAATAGTGGGACAGAATGGTGGGTTAAGATGAGGAGTCATTCTTGCAGGTAAACAAAACATTGTATACCAATAACCACAGTAGTCATTTGCTGAGATATTTGCTTAAAGGCTTTCCTCAAAGTTGTTTTATGGCTACCAATGATATTTTCAACATGAAGAAAAGGGGCTAATTATGTCTTGGTTGTTACCACAGAAAATATTCTGAAGAGAGTTAAGGTAATTGTGAGCATGGAACTGGAACAGGAGGAAAGTAATGCAGTGACCTTCCTGGCATTTTGTTCCACAGAGCCTTGTTCTGTTGATTTTCTAGATTTTGTATTTTCAGACTGAAATCCCAAAGATGGTATCAGAGTCTAACTTCAAAATGTCATGCTCATGCCACTGTGGCCCTAGGACATAAAGTTGTGAAAGCAGCGTTCTATTTTAAAATAATTAGTATTGTACAAAGAGTGTTAGTAATGCAGACTCCTTTAAAGGAATAACAATTCATTCAGGTCCCACCAGCACAAATACTTTAATTAGACAAAAATCTTCAAGTTATTTCCTCTCACAAAAGGAGGTATTGTTGGGCCATCTGGACCCTCCATTGAGTCTTTATGAAAGATCGCAGCTTGAATTTAATCAACCCCAATAAGGTTAACCCTATAAAGCTAAAAAATAATTGTAAAGGAGTAAAACATTTAACTTGTTTAAGATTATCACTATCCTCTGTAAATCATTTCAATAGGAAACATGGACTTACATTGCTTAACTAATCACATGGTCATAATTTTAATTTTTATGAACTTCTATTATTTTTGCTGTATTTAGACCAAACTTAGATTATGAGCTCCCTATAAGAAATCATAAATGAATATATGGCTCTATACAATAACTAGAAGGTCATTATTAGAAAGCTCAACAAATATTTGATAGCAATATGAAACACCATAGGTTTTATGGATTTCTGTGGATTTATTGCTAACAGAAGGACTTATGCTTTGAAGTACCAACTGAGATAATCACCTTGAAAAAAAAAAGCCAAATCATTTAAAGAAATTGCTGAATTAGCTCATAAAAGTTGAGTTAGATGTCCTTCCCCAAGTACAACCTACATTCTCCACATAACATCTCTGTAGTAGGTAAATGTTTTATTAGCAACAAATAACTCTGAGTCTGAAACATCCGGGGACATTAGAAAGAACTTGTGCAGCATAAGAGGTTCTGAAATCAGCAGTAAGGTGGCTAATCCTTCTGCAAGTAAGCTTCTGTCAACTTTATTTATTATTTTAAACTATAATATACAGCAAATATTTGCTTTGCCAATCCATGCTTCTGGATTTCCTTCAGAACACAAAAAATACTGTACTTTTTCTCTAGATCAATACATACATATTTCTAAATATTTTTATACTTGTTAGATCATGTGATTTTTCTAAATGATACATCTTTTATACATCTATTAGATAAGAAGGAACAATAATAATAAGCATCTTCTTTCCCCACCTTAGCTTCATGACCTTCCTCAGCACAGGCCAGGACAGCGCTCAACCACATCATTTGTATCTAGTTCTACTTCCCATAGGAATGGTTGTTAAATAATTGTTTTTCATTCTGTACCAAAAAAATTATATGAGTAATTCTTAGATTTTATAAATATTACAAAATAATAGTTGTCACATAATTTATAAAGAGCTACATGTATCCTATAAATCAAAACATAATAAAATTAAATTCAAATGGAGACAATTATTTAAAATGATATTTTAGCAGTATGCATTTATTGAACTAGAAAAATAGCCATAATATTTTATGTGGAGAAAAAAATAACAACACAAAGAAATAAAGGTAGTATTTAAAAAATTGTTTGGAAACAAGATGATAATATTACTGATCAACATGTTAACAGACTTAATCTATATGGTGGGATTGTAGCTAATCTTGCTTGCTTTTCTATATTTTCTAATTTTATACAATTAACATATTTTTTATTATACAACAAAACTTTGGATTTTTTGTGAGGCTAAAAATTTAGAAAAACAGACAATTCATAAAGCAAGATAAGGTAATTTTTCTTACAGCAGCAGAACTGACTACTACATATCTCTTTTTCTCTTTTGGCCTTTCTTTTTTTTTCTTTCTCTTTGTTCACTCTTACTTTACAGATTTACTCCTTCCTTTTAAAATATATTTTATAAATTTTCATCTTTTTTTTCTTTCTTAATTATCTCTTGGACCTTTTATAGGCCACTTTGGGCATTGATTGGTTATCTGCTACAACTACCTAATGGAATGAAACAGACTAGGTAAATATGTTATTGCCTCTTATCTTTGATGGTTTATTTTTAGGTCTTACAGAACAAAATCTAGCAAACAAATTATATTTAATGACTTTTTCAGCTTGTAAAATTATCATCAATAGTATTGTCTATATTTTAAAATGGGGAATATTTTAAAAACTGTTTTGGTATTATGACTTTGTTGAAAAGCTTTTGGATAGCTTTTGGATACAGACAACAGATAGTTTTTACTAATGCTAATAAAGTAAAGCTGATCTTTTTACAGGTTCTGATCTTTCCCTCTTGGACCCCAAGGTTAAGGATAACATAAGTGACATATGGGTGACTTCTCACTTGGCTTTACTGACACCTGGTTTACTTTCCATTCCACTGCCCCAGGTAATTGAGGACTGCTGTTCCAAGTCAGGGCATTTCTTTTGTAGATCTACTCCATTACTCTATACTCCTCAGCATACCCCAGTCAATGACTTACTACAGTATAAAGGAATTATTATGTATAAATTAGTATGTCACAGAAGAATATTGAACTGGAGAATCTGTGTAGCTGAATTTTTAATCTCACGTTCTGCTTACTGTTGTGATCTTCAGTCTCTGAACCTCCTTGAGGTGAAGTTTTCTCATCCATAAAATGGTCCTTTGCCACTCTTTTACTCCACAGACCAGATTTTACTTTTTTCTGGTTTATGCTCAATTTAACACCTGTCTACTCCTACCATTACTCCTAACACAAAGCTGTTACTCTTAGCTTTAGTTTCCCTTTTGATCTGAGGCTCTTGCTCCTTCCTTCTCCACAGAGATTAAAAATTAAGGTGTGCTACTTACACGTATCAACTCTCCACAATGAATGTAAAAAGTATATGTTACAAACATATACTAATAAAAAATAACAAAAACCTTCATTTTGAGGAGACCAAGTAAATTTATCTTGTTCAAACCCAAATTCTTAAACTCTACTTCACTAGGTTTGGCTTTCCATACATCTTAGAACAGCCTTCTCCCATTCATGTTGTAAAGTTGCCTACTCTGCGCCTTCTTTGCCAAAAGGCCGCCTTGTGTTTCCTAAGCCCACAATTCTTAAAACTCCCCAAATGTATTCATCACTTAAGCAGTACAACTCTCCCCAGCATTACAGCCCAAAAAATACAGTCAATGGCACTGAGCAGCAAATTATGGGTTTACCCTTAAATAGGTTCAATAACCTATTTAGGCTGTCTTTTCTCCCCTCTGTCTATCTGTTATCAACCAGTTTCCACCCTTAGCCCAAAACAATCATTAATTTTTCTTTAGAAGTTTTATATTCCTACTTGCAATGTATGACTTTTCTAGTTTCTCTACAACCTGGCCAACACTTGTTATTGTCTAACAGTTTTATTATAGCCATTCTAATAGTAGTATCTCATAACAGTTGGAACTCGCAATCTTCTATATGATAAATGATATAAAGCATCGTATGTGCTTATAAGGTATTAGTATAATGTCTTTGATAATATATCCTATCAAATCTTCTGCCCATTTTAAAATCAGGAAATTTTAAAAAATCAGGAAATTATCTTATAATTGAGTTGAATTTTGTTGGATTTGAGTTCTTGGATTAAATTTGAGAACAAATCCTTAAAACTGTCTCTTAATGGGAAGATGGCTTTGTTTTAATATTGTCCTTATAACACTTTCCAAGATTCAATTCCTTACATGTTTACCGCACATCTTTTTACCATTTTGCAAAAACTGTAAAATGTATAATGTCAATGAATAAAATACTCTTTAAAGCATTCATAGCTAGAGTACATTTTTGTCAGTAATGGTTGCTTAGAACTTTCCCTGTTTCTTTGTGAAGTTTTCCAGTTACTTATTTTTTTAAGAAATATATTTACTCTATGAAAAAAATCTGAATGAAATATTATTAAATAGTGCAATACTATTTAATATTATCCACTTACCGTTGAGATCTCCTCCTCAATAACGTGATCCTTGAGCAGGACTTTTAAGGCCTATCAGTCTAAACTGAGGGATTACAACTAACCTTTCTCTCCTTGGTGTCTGTTTTCAGTCAGGGCCTTTGAAAGTGAATTAATTCTTTTAAGTCAGGGGAGAACAATTTTAGAATAGTTCAAAGTGATCTTTTCATTTGATACTTGAAAATACTACCTTTAATACTTTAATACTTTCCTTTAATATTTTGCTGGTCAAGGCAACTCCTTGGCCCCAAAGAAATCATGTGCCACAGTGATTTAAGGATTAGAAAGAAAAGAGGTTACTGCAGTTTAGACACTCATTTCTGATTTACTATGTGTACATCTACAGTGTGGCCTGTAGGCTCATGTTACTGCGGTACGCATCCCAAGTGTCATCCTAATTCTAATAAAAGAGCTCTGCCTTGGACAATATTCTAGTTTTTTGCCTTGTAATGAAACAGGCTTCTGACCATTCTTTGAATTTACCTGAGGGTAAAACTTTTCACCCTCCCCAATTGCCTACTCAGTTAACTCACTATAATACACTACTGTCAATTTACCATTCAATAATGCCATAACTGTAGTAGCTAAATGATAACAATAGGGGGTATTGGCAAAAATATTTTCTGGTCAGATGACATTATATATTACTGCAGCTAAGAAGTCATGCCTATCAACTCTCTTAAGACACAGAGAATATAAGAGAAGATGTCCTCATTTGAAAATAGACCTTTCATACAAAGCAGAAATATTTTGGGAATACTGACAACCTAGATATCTTTAGACCTAATAAGTTTATAAAATCTCATTTAGTTTTAATTTTTGGTTTAATTGTTTTGTTACTGTTTAAAAGTGATATGTACAACATATAAGTTGGTTATAGGGTAATTCTTATTTACTCTGGATTATTTTATATACATGCTCTATTTGAATTTTTATATATTCTGAAAAGCAGTATGATCTCAAATTTGAACAAATGTGAATTAATAAACAGCCTAAAATATAGAAAAATATAAACAGTGGTTGGCTCCTACTAATTTTCATTTTGTATTTTTTATAATTTGCCTTATGTTATTGTATATATTTTCTAAAATATTTCTATACTTTTTTAGAATTTAAAAAAGAAGGTATTTTTAAATACTATATATACTAAGCATGTTCTTTTCATTCAAAACATTCCTAGAAAGTTATACTGTTTGGTATAATACAATTAACACGGATTTTTAATCTTAGATAGTTGTTCTCTTTGGAATACTACTTTAATACATTCTATTATACAATGACTATCAATTTGCATTCACTGTATACCAAAGATTGTGCTCAAGCCATAAAAATGAAAGGTATCATTTCTGCCTAAAACATGCTCTTTTTTTTTTTTTGTCCCAAGATTGGATCTTAACTGAGAAGGCCTATAGATTATATTGTTTAGTGAAGAGCAAAAAAGTCAATTTCTGCCACATTATAATAGCCTCATCATTTACAACTTCTCACTTTAAATATGACAAACATGATAAGATAAAAGTAGAGATTTACAGAGGACTTTGGAAAATGACAAATTTGAATGGGTAAGAATTTCTCCTTTATCAAACTGACCAGCTATCTTGTTCAAATCACTTTTTTTTTTTTGTTTTGTTTTGTTTTGTTTGTTTTTTTGTTTTTTTTTTTTTGTTTTGTTTTGTTTTTGCAGTCTTTAGGTAAGGGCTGTGCCTCCAAATGACAAAGAGGCCACTCAGACCAAGTGAAATCCTGTTTTAACTAGCATAGAACTGTTTTTATTTGGGTTTCTGTGGAATTTAAAACTCTGCAATTCATCCAAAATAAGAGCATTCCAAAAATTCCATTTCATAGAAGCTATTCCTCCTTCATATACTGTTTTTATTGCCTTCAATATAACTAAACCTTTAGCAGGACATTCCAGGAAAAGTGATGAAGGGAGGAGTTTTAAAGCAAGGAAAAGATAACATTTTTACACAGAAAGTCCTCTTGACAGTGCTAATAGTAATGCCAGCAGAAATAACTATACTTATAATACAAAAATCATAATACAGTTAAGTACTTAAAATTTTAGCTTTTAAGTTACCTCAGAAAATTACAAAATTAAAAACAAACATGTATAATGATTCAATACAAACAATATTCATAATTCTTTAGTGATATATGTTCTTTCTCAAAATTTTAAACAAATCTAGGTTCTTCTGAGTGGTCATATTTTATGATAAAAATCTTAAATTTCTTTTAAATACAAATTTGACTTAGACCTAAAGTAATGTAATTGCAACGAAAAACTGAAGGACAGGTTTTACTGTTTCAGCTCCCCACATATCTGTTTTGATACACCAGTAAAACTCATGAAAGTTAACCGGGGTGAGATGCATATATCAAAGTGAGCATGAAAGCTACAGGGTATAAGAGCAGAGAAAACATGGAGAATGTTCTATGAATGCCCAGCTGGTTTGTTGAATGGGAATAAGAGTTGTGTTCCAGCTCCCTTGGGAAGGTCTCTGAGGGAATGCCTCAACACTATCTCTTTTTTCTTTTCTTTTTTTTCCCCACTGCCTTTACGCAGGTTCATGGTAGATTGATTCTAGTGATGGGCTACTTACTATCTCTTCGTTGAGCACAATTTACTACAAATACTTTTGAGTGCACCAATTTATGGGAAAAAAATTCATGACAGCTCAAATACCTTGGGTTCTTTTACTTGAGAAAAAAAAGAAATGTTTCCAATTGTGCCACTGGATGCAATGGAGAATAAACAAAGGGAAATAAGCCTACACTGCCATAAGATTAAAAAGGAGGAAGAACATCCTGGTAGTATGGATTTAAAAATTCATACAGTTTTGTGGGCTGCTATGGTAGAGTTTAAAAACCAGATTAGTGAACCTGACCAATTTTTTCACGTACCTGTTCACTGTATGTCTTCTTTTGAAAAAAATGCCTATTGGGTCATTTACCATTTTAAAATCAAGTTATTTTTGATTTTTGATTTTTTTCTTTTGAGTTCCTTGTGTATTTTAGATATATATTCTTGGTCTGTTGTGTAATCAGGGAAAATATTTTTCTCACTAGTTAGATTGTCTCCTTCTTCTGTTTGCTTTGCTGTGTCAAAGCTGTTCAGTTTGAAGTAGCATGATTTATGTATTTACGCTTTTGTTTCCTCAGAAGATACTATGAGGATCTTGTTGAAAAGGAAAGAAAGAAAAACTTGTCCATCCCAATGTCCTGAACTGTTTCCCCTGTCCCCACAACCCCCTTGGGAAACTCATAGTTAATTTTTGCATGTGGTGAGAAATGGGCCTCCCCTTTTTTTTTTTCTTGCGTATGACTATCTACTTCTCCTAGGACTCTTTACTGAGGAAGCTACCCTTTCCATTTGTGTACGTTTTTCAACATCTACTGAAAAATCAATGAATTATAGATTCCTGAGTTTACTTCTGGTTCTCTATTCTGTTGCATTGATCTATGCATCTCTTTTTATGCCAATACCATGTTGTTTTGATTAGTATATATTTGTAGCATATTTTAAAATCAGAGAATATAATGCTTCCTGCTCTGTTCTTTTTCATTGATTACTTTGGCTATTTGGGAGTGTGTGTGTGTGTGTGTGTGTGTGTGGTGTCCACGTGAATTTTACAGCGATGCAAATCGAAACCACAATGACTCACCAACTCACACTATCAAAAGGACAAAAATAAGAAATGGTGTCAAGGATTATAGAGAAAGAGAATCCTTACACAATGTTAGTAGGAATATAAATTAGTAGAGTTGTACAGAAAGCAGTGTGGAGATTCCTCAAAAAAATGCTAAAAGACTTATTATAGAATCTAGTATCCCACTATTGGGTACAAATCCAAAGGAAACAAAATTAGTCTCTCAAAAAAGATAACCATTTTTCCATGTGGATTTCAGCACTATTCACTATAATAAATATTCGTTGAAGGATGAATACATAATGAAAATGTGTATCCTGACATTTCTATTAAGAGGATGGAGCTAGAGATCATTATGTCCAGGGAAATAAGCCAGCATGGAAAGATAAATACCTTATGATCTCATTTACACATAGATTCTAAAAGAGTTGGCCTTGCAGAAGTTGAAAATAAAATAATGGTTACTAGGGTCTTGGAGAGTAGAGGGGAGGAATGAATGCTGAAAGTTTGTTTAATTCATAGTCCAATAGGAGAAATGAGCTCTGATATTCTACTGTATGGCAAGTTGACTGTAGCTAATAATAATGCACTGTATATTTTTAAAAGCTAGAAGAAAAATTTTTAATGTTTTCACAGTAGAGAAAAGATAAAAGTTTAAGACATAGTATGATGGTTAAAACAATATCATGCTTAGAACATTACACAATGTATATTTGTATCAAAATATCACATGGTACTCTAAATTAATATGTACAATTTTTACATGTCAATTAAAAAAACAGAAATATGTGTTGCAAGTTAAGTCAGGTTAAAAGACTAATTGGATGTTGCCATGATAGTGCTTTTGTCAAGTAAAAAGTACCTTACAAATCAAATGTTTTATGTATCTTACCCTGCATCCAAAACAAAACCATTACCTTTCACTTGATCTGATCACATGGTAAAATGCCCAAGTGGCATGTTGTACATATAGGCAGCATAGATATTGCATTATATGTTTCATTGGATTAGTCTGAATCTTTAATCTCAGACTCACCTTTGCATCAGTACTGCTGGTTCTCTGTTCCCATGCCTAATAGCAACACTAATGAATAAATGAAAGTTGAAATCATTAACCTTCTGCAACATTTGTAAATTTTTAAATTATCCAAAGTTTTAGTAAGTGCTAGAAGAAGGGATAGTTGCTTCCAAAAATTTCTGCGGTTTCCATTTAGCAAATGAAAAATAACAAGAAAAATAACATGAATTTTGTATTAAACTAAGTGGATTTTGTTAATACTAGTGGCTCTTACGCACATTTTTAAAAATAGTACTTGTGGAACACTGTATGTGTTCAGACAGTGCTTCATATATCCATGCAAGGGTTGTTAGGAGAAGTCAGTCCTCTGAGGGCTCCAAGCTTGTATATTGGAAATAATGACCAAAGTGGATCATCCCTGGGTCTGAAGTAATGCCTTGAACACATGAGAAAACATTTGTCTTTTGAACCCTCATTATCTATGAAATAAGGAGATGGGACTAGCTGCTCTTGTAGACTCCTTTGAGATTTAAAACAGCTCTGATTATATCAGGTCCTTTATTTAGCAACTATGCACTACTACTTTTAAGTGCCATATGTGGATTTAAATGCCCATGTGTAGCAGTAATAATACGCTTTTCATGCTAGAGAAATTGTTCTTATCAAAATTTACAAATATCTCCACACATTTATGTTTAGTGAATCCATTACAACAGAGTTTCCATGATTTTTAAACATTGAACAATGCCATAAAATATTAATTTAATAGCAGCATTATTGCTTAGATAAATATAATTTGCAGGAAATTTTTTAGAGTAAACAAATTAGCTAAATTCTAATCAAAGCTGTTCTTAGTAAATTTTAATAAATTATTATACTTTT
>NDGM011185254.1:0-21971 GCA_002564305.1 Octomys mimax
AGTGACAGCTGCATTTAACATTAGTACATGGAAAACTATATTCTGATTATCCTAATGCAGAGCCAAGCAGGTAGACAATTTTCTGACAAATTATTACACAGGTGAGTGTATGTCCTGGAGATATATTTGGGCATTAATTACCAGTAATCATTTAATGGTGCATGTGCTTTGCACAGAGTATCCCCAGCTATTCTCTTTGTGATGTCTTGTATGTTGAGGACTTGAGGTGTGTTGAATGGGGTGAGGCTGCGTGTGTGTGTGACACATGTCATGTGAGTTGGTGGCTGTGTGCTCAACAGACAGCTGAGATCCTTTTGTGATGGTGACTGTGTGTGGCACCATCAGTGGGTGTTTGGGATATGTGCACATGTGCACACGCCTGGGGCCAGCAGGAGAGGTATGCGGGCAGCAGGAGTGGCAGAGAGACGGCCAGCCTGGCTCTTGGGAGAGACACTCATGTATGAAGAGTGCAGCGCTCGAAAGCGGCTGTTTAACAACTTGAGCATCAAATTATAGCCCACGTGGGCAGAGGTGTCAGCGGTCGCTGGTTGCTGTAAATACTTTAGTGCAATTGACAACAGCTTGTAGAGGACTAAGTGAGACAGGAAAAGGACAGTGGGAGGGGCAGCGCCTTCCTCAGGGACCCTCTGTCTGAAGCCCTGTCTCTGTTGGAGCTGCTGGTGGTAGGGGGATGGGACGCCGAGCTGTGGGTCTGTAGAGGGGTGGGCTTCAGAGCCAGACCTATTTTATTTTTTATTTTATTTATTTATTTATTTATTTAAAGTTTTATTTATTTATGTGTGTGTGTGTGTGTGTGTGGCCTATTTTAACGAAACCATCATGTACAGTTGGGCAACCTTGGGCAAATGACTTATCTACCCCGTGCCTCAACGTTTCTATCTGAACATCAGTGAGAAAGATAATACAGTGTGAGATTTTTATGAGGAATATGGATACTTCTTTCATCTGCAAGCACTTGTCATCCAGACATTAGCTTCTGTTGCCTTGTGCAGGATAATGCATGGGAATTAACAGCGCCTCTCACACAGGAAGCCCTCAATAAATGTTAGCTGATGTTGTTAGCCAAGTGCTATCGCTATTGTCCTCATAAGCCCGGACCCATTGCTGTAGACACCACAGCCCTCCCAAATATGCATGGAAAAAGGACTTCCCAGAGGGCAGCCAGTGAGTCTTTGTGGGTTTTCAGCGAAGATGTTTTTAGTCTCCAGTCTTTTGGAGAATCCTGCTGGACAGGATCTGAGGCTGAGAGAGTGTGCCCGGGGAGCTCTCGCTGGAGATCCGCCTGCTTTCATTAGTGCCTTGGCTGCGTTTCTGAAAAGTCATGTGTAAATGGATTTCTGCAAACTCAATCCCATTTAAAGTGCACTCATGGGGCTGAGGGCTTAAAGGGACCCTGTGGTGAATTCTTTTGTAAAGCAAGGACTCTCCTGAGTGTATCTATTTGGTAAGTACAGATAAAGTACAGTCAAGATTTCTTGAATGCCTACTATGTGCCAAGTTCTCAATATCTGTTTTGTAATTATAGCCTCCAAACAAGCCTATGGGGACAGTGTTCTAATTTTAGAAGAATGAACAATGCACAGACAGCAGCACGTACCTCCCAAGGCCCAGAGCTGGGCTGTGATGGAGCAGGGAAGGGAGCTGGTCCATCTCTAAAGAGGATCACACTCTCCCTGCTGGGCCCTCCTGCTTCCTTCTCCTCCTGTCTCACAACTTTTTTCTTTTTTCTGCAATCACATAGGAATCATTATTTTGCATATACTACTAATGGGGTGGTTTAAAATCTCCTCATGTTATCCATGATCACTTATTTATTTAGGCCGGCTCAGCACACCCTGAGGGTGCAGCTGGCACGGCATGTGGTGCCGGGAATCGAACTGCGGTCCCCTGCATCTGCCTAAGCTTGCCTAAGCAAGCTCTTTAGACTGCTGAGCTGTCTCGCTTCCCTCCCCATGATCCTTTCAATCTCAAAGCCTTGACAGTGTTTTAAAAGTAGGAGGAGGAGCCCAGAACTTTTGAGACCACTTGTTAAAATTATTTTCCTATGAACATTTTCACACATACATAGAAGTAGTGAGAACAGTACAATGAACTCCCTGTCTACTACTCACCACTCAGCTTCAGCAGTACCTAAGAGTTTTTGCTTCATCTGCCCTCCACTCTGGGGGTTTCCTTTCATTTGGTGAGGGAGGGCTACATGCATTACATGCAGTGGCGTTCTGATCACCAAGTGAGTGGTACCCACAGAAGTGTTGGCTTTTAATCAGAAGAACTGGATGTACAATCACACCTTGTAAGCAGATGTCTGTTCCTACATCTTAGGGGTGAGTGAGGGCAAGAACTTTCTATAGAGATCTTATGATTGCATTGTGCTTTAGTTAGTGTCATGGTTTGTGTCTAGCTGTCCCCCCAAAGCCTCATGCCATCATGGGGCAGACTTCTAGATTTTGTGATTAATTCATGATCCACTGGGATTATGGGTGTGAGTACTACACACAGCCTGGGGTGGACAGCCTTAATGCAACTTAAGGGAGACAAACTTGTTCTCTGTTGCCATTGTGGCTGCTACTCCTCCCTGCTGCACTCTGCTCCTTGCTGCTGTTATGAATGGATGCTCTCTGCCCTGTGCTGCCCTGCCTTGGAGCCAGCCAGGTATGGACTGAAACCTCCAGTAACTGTGAGCTAAATAAACCTTTCCTTTCATTTTTGGTGTTTGATATTTGTCCCAGCAACTAGAGAAGAGTAACCAAGAAAGTATCTGAAGTAACCCTCCAAGGCCCATGTGTTAAATGTGTAGTTCCTAGGTTATTCTATTTGAAAGTGGTAGCAACTAAGAAATAGGGCTAGTGGGACGTCTTCCAATCATGGGGATGTGCCCTTGAAGGGGATGGTGGGGCCCCTGCTCTTTCTTTCTCTCTTTTCTACATTCTGGGGATGAGACAGGTGGCTCCAGCCATGATAGGCCCAGAGCAACAAGGACAACTAACCACACACTGTAACTGTAAACCAAGAGCCAGAATAAATATTTTCTTCTCATAAGTTGATGATTTCAGATACTTGTTACAGTGATGGAAAGCTGATTGACACACATAGATTTATTTCTGGCTCCCTCCTGTACCTTGTTCAGCATTTCCTGCTCAGACCCAGTTGAGGAAGGGATCACTAGTGAGTTTCAAGAGACCAAGTTTTCCAGTGATGCAACACTTCAGAGCTCAGTTATTTGATGATCGCCAGAGTAGATGCTTTCCTTTCTAAAGGTACAGTGAATTTTCTGCTCCTACCAAGCCAGTATTTGTCACAGTTAATAATGTTAATTGTGATGGTCTGTAGCTTTCTATCCTGCATGAGAACTTTCTAAAGGCCTTTGGGAGTGGTCCTTCTTCTCTCCCAGTTGTGGATCTTTAGATGTTGAATTCAGCCATGTAAAGTGGCAGCACCTTGGACAGGTATTTGGCTGCAAGCTATCCTAGGAGGGCATTCTTCCATCCCTGAGCAAGCCTTCTGTCTGTGTTCTGCTCTTTTGTGATCTTTGCACCACTGGTCTAGTATCTTTTGGATGAGCCTTGAGCATTCCCTGTAGACATGGGATGCCTACTATGCCTAATATGTACCTAGTAGGTGAATGTTCAAAATGCAAGTCTATGGTGATAAGTCCTTGCACCATGACAACTGCCCTTTTAGGGCGGTGGTGGTGGTCGTGGTGATGGTGCCTGCCTTCCCACGTGGCACTGTGGCTTTTGGAACAGCTGGCTGAGTGGGGTGGGTCTTCAGTGTGGCAGGTAGCTGCCTGCACACGGGTGCACTATACTGCAGCTGCCTGTGGACCTGGTGCAGTCTTCATGCAGGAGGGTGAAGCAAGATTGTATTCTACCTTGTGGACTGTGCTGACAACCACACCATAGCAAGAGTGTCTCTTACTTCCCGCCAGCTTAGATACCTACTCATCCTTTTTGAAACAGTTTGAGCTGTTACTTCTGCTGAGGAGCTAATACTCCAAGAAACCTGAACCATTTAGCAAAGAATCCGAGACAATTCCATCTCTGACTGGCTTTTCATTCTTTGTCTAATACTGTCACATCCCCAGTGCTTGTCACAGTTATAAAATTCGATTTTACTTTTACTTCCTTTTAAATGTTTTCTTTCTGAGCAGTGCCTTACGCTGATTTAACCCCTTTCCCCATTGAGTTTTCTGGTGTTATATATTATGTTTGATTAATAGAGATTAATTAAAATTTTTCATCTTTCTAATTCCTCAACAATTTTAGGGGCTGAATAGGGAGGGATGACAATGATGATGACTATGGCGATGACTTTTTATGGTGTCAGGGATGCAACCCAAGGCCTCATGGTAAGGAAGCACCATGCCACCGAGCTATAGCTACAGCCTGAGAGATGGTGTTTTGGTTGAAGCTGTGTCTGCCTGTGGCACTAACTTTTTTGTTAAGCAGCCATGTACAAGGTGCTGAAAAGATTTGAAAGGACCAGCTGAGGTAATAATTTTGAGCCAAATAGAAAAGTTAAAAATTATCTTTCTTTGACCCTAGGAATGACTGCTCAGCACAAGTGTCCAGCAAGGTCTGTGAAGTGAGGGCAGAGGCATTTCAGGCAGATCCAGTCAGCAGTGCAGTGCAGCTGCACATGGGCACCACATGCACTGTGGTGTTTTGCGTTGTCATGAAGTGGTCTTACAGGGATGATGGCTTTTGTATGGCACACTGGCCCAAGGGAATGGGGCTGCAGGCCGAGGGTCTCAGGCTTGCAGTTTGGTATGGTAAGTCAGCAAGGCTCAGCACAGGGCCACCCACAGGGAGACCCACCTAACCCAGCAGGGTGAGTGCTAAGGACAGTGGACTGTGGGAGGTCCCTTGGAGGAGGAGGCCAACAGCTGAAGACCTTAAAAGTGGAGAAGAATGTCTGTAGAGTCACTAGGGAAGGGAGGAACAGACAACTATTGAGGACTGCTTCAGGTGAACACTGCAGCTGGTGGTGGTGGCAGCATCCAAGGAAGAGGCTATATAACCAGAGGGGTCACAGGAGGTTTTCCATCATTCTCACTTGTGTGGGTATTTTTCATGGCTATTTTCTGAGCAGGAACTCTACCTACCTTACTAGTGTGTGTATCCTGGCACCTAGTACCACAGAGTAGGTTCTCGGTCAAGTCCCTGCCTCCAGTAGGCATCTGAAAGGTCATAGGGTTTAAGGAAGTATGGGGGCATTTCTAGAGAAGTCATATGGGCAAAGATCCTGAGTTAGGCAAACATAAAACACACATGTTTTGAAATCAGTGAGGAGCCTAGTTTGCCTGGAAAACCGGGTTTATGCCAAGGAGTTGTGGGCAGTGAGGTTAGAAGGTGGGCAGGCATGCTACATTTTCCAGGTTGGGTTTGAGGCCACAACAGTAATTCCCTGCAGAAGGAAAGAGAAAAGGTCTGGGCCACAGAGGGCTTTGCCGTGTGGCCCATGGCAGAATGGGGTGGGTGGGCAGGAGGCTGTGGCCCATTCTGGTGTTTCTGTCCAATTCCTTGTTTCTTCTACTATTGTGAACAGGGACTTGAGAGAAGAGCCCCAATGCATCATTTTATTGCTGTGGGTCGGGAAACACACACACACACACACACCCCATTCCTTTGCATGAAACTTCTTTCATTTGTCAAAAAAGAGCTAAAGGTATAAAGCTCAGAACTGGAAATGGCAGGGGTGGAAGATGGTATAGAAAGGGCTGGGGTCTGTGAGTGCTATAAGAGGTAGCCAGAGCTGGGAGGTGGGAACAAAGGGATGCAGAATGTTGCTGTGGCACTGCAGTAGCCTATGGAAGGTTCTAGAGAGGTTCTAGTGGACAGCAGGTGCTTGCTTTCTCTGGATCCTCAGCTCCCTAGGGGTGGCACCTGTGCTGTGACACTCTTCTCTGGGCTTGGAAGGTGTGGCACAAGTTAAAGGAGGGAAGGTTTATTTTGGCTCACAGTTTAGTTTGTAGACTTCAGTCCATGGTATGTTAGTTCCAAAGGAGGGCAGCATGGCAGAGGGGTGTGATGGAGGAGAAACATTCCGTGGCAGGGCAGGCAGGAAGCAGTGAGCCTGCCTTCCCTCTGTCCCTTTTATTCCATCCAGGGTACAAGCCTATTAAGTAATGCCACCTCCACCCAGGGTGGGGCTTTCCTCTTCAATAAGTCCATTTGGCAACACTCATAAATATGCTAAACCAACTAAGGAACTAATCCAGATATCACACACTCTTGGTTCATAGTCACACATCCAGCCACCTCTGAAAAGCCCCAGCTATGAGTGCATGGGTTTTGGAGGGATATCTAGACATAAGCCAGAAGGAAAGCTATGAGGAAGTGTTCACGCTCTGGCTGAGTGGGCATGAGAAGAGCTGGCCTTAGGCATCAGGAAATAGTGACATTACTTTCTATATATCCTGACTTAAGAATTAGAGAAAGTTTCATACTTTTGAAGAGCAATTTTTAAGAATGATCAAAGTTGACCCTTAGGCCTATGGTTACCCGAAAGTTCTTATATCTCAAATAACACATTAAGCAAAGGGTCTAGACAGCTGATGTTTCACTGTATTTGGATATGTGACAACTGGACACATGCGATAATTAATAATTAAATAGAAGAGTCTGGCGGTGTAGCTCAGTGGTAGAAATCCAGTTGACTTGCATGCTGGATTTGATCTCAAGCACAGAAAAGTATGACAGTGACTATCAGGAAGGTTTCATATAAAAGTGTGTTTTGTAATATAAAGGCTATTAGCCTTGCATACAAAAGGTTTGGGTGCTAGTCGTGCCACTTACTGCTCACGTGTGTGGGTAACTTGCTTAATATTCCTGAGCCTCGATTTCTTCATCTGTCAGAGAGATAATAATCCAAAATTAATGATTACATAGTAATAGTAATAATAATCCTCATCAAAGAACCTTCACAAGAAGTGACAATATAGGAAATATTGCTTACGATCTTATTTTGTTGATCTTTTTTTGAGATCACACTCCCTACATTCTCTAGCCTGGCCTCAAATTCATGATTATCCAACCTCAGCCTCATGTGTGGCTGGCACTATAGGTACATTACTGGCTTTTATGTTAAGTACTAATTTTTGTCAGCTTCTAGGTATAACTTAGCTTTTCAAACTTTTGCTTTCTTATATTATTAGATATGTAATACTTACTGTAAAAGCATTACGTGTGTGTGTGTGTGTGTGTGTGTGTGTGTGTGTTTATGATGCTGGGAGGGTTTAACACATATTAGGCAAGTGATCTACCACTGAATTATACAGCCTTACTCCTTAAATATTGTTTTTAAACATGTGTAGCTTTCCTACTGTATTAGCTTTTCCATAGCTGGGACCAAATACCTGACACCCACGACTTAAAGGAGGAAATGACTTATTTGGCTTATGGATTCAGAAGTTTGAGTCCATTGTTAAATGGCCCCAAGCAAGAAAATCATGGCTGAAAAGTGTGTGGGAATAAAGTTGCTAGGGCAGCTAGGAAGCAGAGCAGAGGAGCAGTGCCAGAGAGGAAGGAGTGAGTGACCAGCTGAAATATTCAAGGTTGTGCCTCCATTTCCCACCCGGACACACTCAGAAATGTGTTTTACTAATCCTCTTGGATAGCTCCCAAGCCAATCAAGTTGACAATAAGCTTAATAGTCTCAAACATTAATTTTTTTTTTCAGACAGGGTTTCACTGTGTGGGTCCTCACTATGGAGCCTAGACTGTCCTTGAACTCAGGACGATCCTCCTGCCTCAGCTTCCCGACTGCTGGTGTTATAGGCATGTGCCACCACACCTAGAAGAAAATTAGTTTTGAATCAAGGATTACTTATGTTGGCAGAAGGAACAGGGGCACCTCAGGAGATGAGGTGGAGGAGGCTTGAGCTAGGCTGTAGAAATCTTTCTGCCTCTGCCTCTTGAGTAGCTAGGGTTATAAGTGAGTACCACTGCATCTGGCTAACATTTTTTTAAAAACTTTTTTTTCCATAGTCAAAAAGAAGAAAATTAAAAAGTCAGCTTAATGTAATTGTATTTTCTCTCTCTCTCTCTGTGTGTGTGTGTTTGTGTGTGTGTGTGTGTGTGTGTACCAGAGACTGAACTCAGACCTCATGCTTGCCAGGCAGGCGCTTAAGCCACTGAACTGTCTCCCCAGCTTATATGTACCTTTAACAGATGTAGAAATGGGCGATGGTTTGCATTTAATTTCACTTCTTAAAAGTCCTAGAATTATTACATTTGTTCTGTAGGCAAAGAAATTTTAGCTCAGAGGGGGTTTTGATTTGACTAACATCACACAGACGGCCTTATTTCTTTGGGGTGGAGGAGACAGGGATCCTTTCCAATTAGGCCAGGAGAGCTGGGAATGCAGGCAGAGGGGAAGGTTGCCAGGATGGGCAGAAAGACACTTGGGCTCAGCAGAAGGCCTGTGGCCCAAGCTATGGGTTTGTCTTTTCCAGGGCATGAGGACTGGCGGCCTCTGACCAGTTCATCTTTGTCTTTGAAACTTTCAAGCATAGGAAGAGTTTCAGATAGATGGAATAGAGGAGTGAAAGAGGACTAAATGAACTCTTCATTTCCCAATGCTGTCTTCTAGGCCTCCTCTACCTGCAAGCTTCCTCAGTGAGTAAAGACCCACCTCCTTCCCCGAGGCTGGGTGCTCCCCGCAGCGCCCCATTCCTTCTGCCAAGCCTCAATCCTGGCAGGCTCACTGGCAGTGCAGCTGGGGTGGGTGCCCTTCCTCTGTCCTCTGCATTTCCCTATTCACTATACTCCCTCCCTCTCTGCTCCTGCAGACCCACTTGGTGCCTGTGTGGGTCAGACATTTGCTGTGGGTAGGGACTTGTGACACAGTCCGCCAACACCCCAGATTCCTCAGGACAGCGTCCATGTTACATACTCCTGCTAGGCAAGTGCTGGACAACTAACAGCTCCCAGTCCCAACTCCATTTTTGTCGTCACTCTCCCTTGAGCAACGGGGAGTTTGTGGGGTGCACTGAATGCCAGTTAGGAAAATCTGTCACTGCGGCTGTACAGCTCCTAGCAGAGGTAATTACAGGGTGCTGTTTCACATTTCTAGGTCCCCTCAACTCCCCTTTGGTGTTGGGGTTTTAACCAAGGAACTTCAAAATGAATTAAATACAAACATCTTTTTCAAAAAGATTTTGGTTTTTGAGACAGGGTCTTGCTTATGACACTTCAATAAAGTAAAATATGCAGTTATTCTTTGTAAAGTTAAGAGTTATCTTCAAATGCAAACTTTTACCATCATCATTAGTATTATTAATAAGGTCTCTATATCTCAGGGGGAAAATTATCTTCTCTTTAAATCTGGGAGGTTTATATTTTCCCAAATCTCCTTACAGAGTCTTGTGGTTTATATCTAGATGTTCCCCAAAGCTTCATGAACTCATAGGTGGCATTTTGGGGAGGTGATTGGATCATGGGTGTGTGATACTCATCAATGAAGAAAGGAACTAATACATAGATGACTAGGTTCTTTTCCTACACTGGGGCCACCCATTCATTTGTAGTTAACTCTTCAGTTGGCCAACAAGCATCCTTTTTCCCCTCCTTCCCTCCTTCCCTCCCTGCCTTCCTTCCAGTATGCTGGTATAGCCACTAACAACCACATAGTTACCAGTTGAGTTCACCTGATTTTTATAAAGACCAGCCATCTGATTTTCCTCTCTCTCTCCCCCTCTCCCTCCCTCTCCTTCTTTCTCCTTCTCCTCCTTCTCCCTTCTTTACTATTTCTTTTCCATATCATATCTTTTCTCAGCTACTCTGTTTCTCTAAGTGGCTTCCCCAGTCTCCCAGCCTTTCAATCTAGAAACACTCCCCTAAAGTAGGCACCTACTACAAAGCATTCAGCATGCCCTTTTCTAGCTCGAGGGTTTTCCCAGACATTGCAGCTGCCCATCTACTGCATCCTTCTGGGCCTGATCTCGCTGGTTCTTTCTCTCTGCTTGGTCCTTCTGTGTGTCACCCATACCTTCATGCTTTGCCATGGTCTGCTTCCTCTGCCTGGCACAGTTTTCCCTGCGTGCTGTCCTATTGGCGACCTTCTTTGGGATAATCAGTTCAAATGTCACTCTTGTGACAATGTCTTTTCCACATCCTTTCTTATCTCCTTTCCCACCTGAATTAATAGTCCCCTCCTCTGTGGTCTCACAACAATTTGTGCATCTCTCTAGTCACACTGAGTAGCTGATAGCTCTCATAGCTCTCACTATGCTGAATTTTAATTAATTGCTTGCTTGTCTGTCTCACTGGTTGAAAGGAGCACGCTTAACCCATTACTGCATCTCTGGCATCTGGCACAGAGCCAGGCATCCATCCATCTATTCATCCTTCTGCCTGCCTATCTATCTATCTATCTATCTGTCATCTATGTAATCTATCTAACATCTATTCATCATGTCATCTATTTTCTATTGATCAATTATTTATCTATCAATCATCTATTCTCATAGTCATTTTTCATCTATCAATGCACCTGTGCATCTGTTGTCTGTCAATCATCTATCTGATGTGTAAAATGAAGGATTAAATCATGCTGTCAGTGAGTGGGCTCTGTCCCCCACCGCTGTGACCCCATTTACCTAGTCACATCCGACTTCTTAGAGCTCCGTGCAAATCATTGTCTCCTAAGGTCTCCTGCACTTTCTCCAATCCAATTAGAATTTTCCATTCCTGGTTGGGTCAGTTCCTGTGTTTTGTTGAAGGGAGATGGCGGTGGTGGGGCGAGGACAGGTGGCATATAGAGACGGACAGAAACTTGTCTCCACTCCTACCTCTCCATGACTGGCTGACCCTAGTGCAGGAAAGGAACCAGCTCTTCTGTGTCTCAGTTATTTTCTCCATCACTGAGACATAACACCAGACCCCACACACAAAGGAAGGAGAGATCTATTTTGGCTTATAGTCTGTAAAGATTTCAGCCCATAGTTTTATGCAGGTCATAATCCTTGAACGCTTGATCCTTAGGAGTCCAGCTTCTAGCCCATGCCCTGGGTGACCTAGGCTGATTAAGACAGGAGCTTGCAGAAGCTCTGAGACAGGGCATTTCCTAGGACAGGAGGGATACACTCACCTATAGAACTATGCAAGAGGATGCACCCAAGCTAGGGGATTTATATAAATCACAAACAAACTGAATGCAAATATTGTGCAAATATACATGTGGCTTTCCTGATTGCTTCTTTCAGGGGGAGGGGGCCTTGGCAGGCTTCTTGTAAGGTCATTAGGAAAACAATGAGCAGGAGAGCCCCCACCCATCTCACCTCCTTCCTCCTGCAGGGCCTGTCTTCTCCATTTGTGCCTCTACAGTGTGAGCTGGGGTTTCCTAAACCCCTCCCTGAGGGGTCTGTTCTGGGGACTCCCTGATAGAAAGTGGGGTCAGGAAAGTTGAGCTGGGCCTGTGATGACCTCATGGGATGCATACAGGGAGAAATGGCAGCAAGGAGCCAGTTCAGCCACGGCAGGGTCTAGGTTTCCTCAGTGGGGCCAAGCAAACTCAGTTGTATGGAGTATATACAGGGAGGGATGGGCCTGTCCCAGAAAGAACACAGTGCTCAAGAAGGCAGGCAGGTTGCTGGTCATGCAGTTAGGCCACCACGAAAAATGGAAGGATATGGAGTTGTCAGACACAACTTTTTTTTTTTTTTGAGACAGAGTCTCACTTTGTAGTGCAGGCTGGGCTTGAACTCACTATGTAGCCCAGGCTGTCGTCAAACTCCCAATAACCCTCCTGCCTCAGCCTTCTGAGTGCTGAGATTCCAGGCATCCACTATCTTACCTGGCCAGGACCTCTAAAAGAGATTTCAACACTGATCACTCTGCATGGTTAGTGGCTCCCTGAAGTTCACCTCTAGCAGCCCACCCACCCATTCATTCACTCACTCAGGTTCTGTGCTAGGTGGCTGATGCCATTTCTAAATTCTCTCCACTAATCCTGTTAAAGTAACTAATACTTGTGGCACAGAGCAGGTTATACAGAGCTCATTGGACCTTTCTGGATCCAACATATAAACATCTTAGCTCCTTTATCTTTTTCTTACGGTGTCCTGACATGTTCAGCTCAGTTTGGCCAGCCTCTTCTTTTGCTTCCCTCCTCCCTTCCCCTTTTCTCCTCTTCCCTTCCCACCAGGGTCTTACTGCGTTGTCCAGGCTAGCTATAAACTCTTGGGCTCAAACAATCTTCCTTCTTCTGTCTCCTGATTAGCTGGGACAACAGGCACATGCCCCTCTGTCCAGTTTAAACCATCCTTAATGCTCACTAGGTTCCAGCCTTTTGCTGAATCCTGAGAAGATGCCGAGGGATCAAACGTACACTAGAGGCCAAGAGCATGTGCCTGGCAGGGTAACTGCTGGGCTCTACTTGAATGGGAAAGAGTCTCCCTGCCTAGGCATTGGGATGGTCTGCCGAGGGGGCAATGTCTGAGCTGAATGTAGATAAGTGCTGGGAATGATCCAAGTGAGGAGGGGGAAAGGCACTTCTGACGGAAGGAAGAGGACATGGAAAGCACATGAGGGTGGGGAGCAGCCTGGACTGGGGAATCACAGTGTATGTCAGGAGCGGTGGACAGTCCAGCCTTAATCCTGCTTCACCTCCTTCCTGCAGGATGGTGGGGAGGCTCTGGCGAGGTAAGAAGGGTGGGGATGAGTTGGCCTTGGCTTTGGAGCAATTACTTAGCAGTTGGGTGAAGGGTAGACTGCAATGTGCTGGGTGAAAGATGATGGCTGCTCATACTCAGGTGGCACTGTGGAAGTGGAGGGCATGGGTGGATTTGGGAGTCCACTGGAACTGGAAGTGGCAGGCCAGTGTGGCAGGGTGTGAGGGAAAAGGAAGAGTGGGGCTGAGGTGCCTGGCAGGCCAGTGAGGAAGCCTGGGGAGGCACATGGGGTGCTCACTGTTGATGAGCTTAGGGGTCCCAGGAGGTGGGGGCCAGAGGCTTCTCTAGATGAGAGATGGTGATTAGGAGGCACAGGACATCAATAGCAGAGGTGTGGTAAGGAGTGGCTGAGGCAGGGGCACCTTGAGAAGGAGTGGGTGGTCTCTGTCTGTCTTGACCTACTGTCTTCTAGAGCAGCTCAGGGCTTCTGGTCATGCGACTGCAGCCTGGGTGAGGAATTCTGTCCCTTGGTTCCCTGCCCCAGAGTCTGCTCTCCACAGAAGAGGGGAGCCCAGGGATGGAAGCTGGAATGGGGCTTGCACTTTTTGCTTTGGAGTTTACAGCTCAATCCCTAACTTGGCTCAGCTCTTTTGTTTACTCAAAAAAAAAGAAAAATTGCTTTCCTGAGGAGAGAAAAGCTCAAGTCATTTCCATTAAAAGGTCCACTCTTCCTCTGAGCCAGGGAGCAGGCTTCTTGCACAGCCTGGCTCGTGGTCTGAGTACATATGAGTCAGTCTGCACTGGCCCGCTGCACAGCCCAGAGTATGTCTTCAATTATGGGGACAATTGCTTGGCTCAGAGGTGGGGCTTCCAGCCAGCAGGTCGGCCCCCAGCAGATCCATGTCCTGCGAATCTCCTCCAAGCCTATTCCAGGGTTAAGCCTCTGCTTTTTATTATTGAGAGGGATACAGTGAGGGCAGATGGCAGTAAGACACAGGAGGAAGAGGAGTGGGAACACCTCGGTGATGGCACCTGGTCAGTAGTGAGCACTTCTCCAAGAAGAGAGGACCAGCGGGAGCAGCTGTAGATATCTAGTCATTTCTCGGTGTGTGCAGAGGCCAACCCCTTATTTTACAGGGGCTCAGGGACATTTGTGTTTTTCCAAGATCATGCAGGAAGCTGGGGACAGAATTCATGCCCTGTGGTTCTGACCTTTGTTTAATTTCTTGTCTTTTTTTTTGTCTATTAGGCTGTGACCTGAGGAACAGAGCGACACTAGAGACAGTGGAGCCTGGGCCTCTGAGCTCAGCTCTGAGGAGCTGTTCTCCTGGCAAGTGGTTGTGTTCATGACTGCAGAATGGTTTCTTTCCCTTCTTTCTTCTTTACTGGGCTGCTGGAATAGACAAGAGCATGTCTACCCAGTCTTGTCAGCTTTGTCAGGAATTCCAGCTTTGGAAGCAAAATCTTAGAATGGTACTGTCAAAGACAAAGGCTTCTACTGTTGGAGTTACTGTGATTGGCTTCTAGGTGAGCCCCAAGTCCAGAAGGAGCTGGCTCCTGGGAGGCTGAGCAGGGGCGTGGGTGGCTGCAAGGTCCTGGCACTGGATGGGTGGAATGTATTCTCAGGGCCAGCTGGGTGCTCAGAGGGTCAGAATCCTCTGTTCTAGGTAGCCCCTGGAGAAGCCGGGATAAGACACCCAGGGTGGGAGTAAACGAGTACACTAAGAGGCCTGAGGGTTTTTCTGACCTCATAGACAGCCTGGATGCTGGGGCTTCATGCCTGTTGGGTAACAAGATGGGTTATGCACAGGTCCTCTTATACATTTTCCCAGAAATTCAGCCAGGGCAACTGAGTACCCTCTAAAAGGTAGTAGATGGACCTTGGTGAGGGGTGATGGCTTGGAAACAGCAGCAAATTTTCATATCTTAAGCATGATCTGCGGCCCATGGTATTTAAATAGCAATAAGCCCTGATAGAGAAATGGCCCCTGAGGCTGCCCACCTCCCCTGTAAAAGGGGGTGGCTGCTTCCAAAGCAGTGCCTGAGAACATGACCTTTGGAACTCAGGCATACACTTTACCCTTTCTTACTTACCAACATCTGGGATACACTAAGATAGGTGGGCTGGGCCAGAACAGGTCCACTGCCCTGGATCATTGAGAAAAGTGAGCGAGAGAGGGAGTGAGAGGGAAAAAGGGAGAGAGGGGGAGGAAGGGAGGAAGAGGGGGAGAGAGACAGAGAACATGTCTCTGTATCTTCAGTATCTGAACTCTCTCAGTGTCTTCAGTGTTGCATGTAAGGGTTAAGGTTAAGGGCACGAAGACTAGAATCTCAGGTTCAAACCCTGGATCTGCCATTTATATGACCTTGGGTCTCTCTTTCTTTACCTCTAACATGGGAATGTCTTACCTGTGAGAATTCAATTCGTGAGAATGCAGTTATCTAGCAAGAGTCTAATAACAGCTGGCTCTTGTTTGTGTGTCAGTATTCACCTTCTCCAGCTTCACTGGTGTGTCTTAGGAGTGGGGTGGGTGGCAGCCCTGTAAGGGCACATTGCTCTCAGCGCATTTCCAAGGAGTCCTGGGCCCGGGTAGGCTGAGTAGGAGGATGGCATGGCCCAGTAGAGAGAGCACAGGCTTGTGCACCAGGTATGCTGGTTCCAAAGGAATGTGAAGTGTTCTCACAGCTCCATACTTTACAGCTTTTCCATCTGTAAAATGGGGACAATTATAAGAATTAGATGAGAAAACATCACAAAGCATCATGAAATCTCCTGGCTCAAAGCCTGCCAGTGATTCCTGAGTCCTAACATGAGTAAGACCAGTTCACTCATGCTTGCTGTCCAGGGCAGCTGCGGCAGACCCAGAAATCAATCCTATGTCTGAGGACACAGAGGAAGTGGCATGAACAACTCGAAAAGATAACTGCACTCCCATGTTTGCTGTAGCATTATTCCCAATGACCTAAGTGTCCAGGGATGAATGAACAAAGAAAATGGGGCACACACATAAACACACACACATGCAGGCCAGAAAGCACTGTTTATTATTTAAAAAAGAAAGCAGTGCTTCCATTTGTGACAACATAGGTGAGTCTGGAGGACATTAAGCTAAACAAAGTAATCCAGGCACAGAAGGACAATACTTCACGGTCTCATATATGGAATGTAGGAGTGTTGAATTGAGAAGTGGAGGTGGAGGCTCCAGAGGCTCCAGTGCTACCAGGGGCTTGAGTGGGAGGGAAACGGGAAGGAGTTGGTCAAAGGGTAGCAAGGTGCACTTATGCAGGAAGGGCACATCCTGGAGGTACGGTGAGCAGCACGGTAACTGAGGATAATAATTCTATACTATATACTCGATATTTGCAGGGACAGTAGATGTTCACTGTTCTCACCCAAACGGTCACCATGTAAGGGATGGATACACTAATTGGCTTGAGTGTGATAATCATTTCACCATGTGTCTGTTTTACTTATTTATTGATTTATGTTTGGATTTGTCAGAGGCTATGCATTCTAGCTGACCTTGAACTTACCATCATGTCTGAGGCTGTCTTCTACTCACAGTAACCCTTCTGCCTCAGTGTCCTCAGTGCTGGGATCACAGGTGTGTGCCGTGAGGCCCAGCACTGAATGTATAGCTTAAAACACCACAATTACCCCTTTAAGGTATATAACATTTTATTTGTCAAAAATTTACTATTAATCCCCTCAAGAATGGCTCTGATGGACTTGGAAAGTGGGATGTTTCCTCTAACTGTGATGATGTGTTGCACGGCAGTAGGACTAGGCTGTTAGCCCTTAGTGTACAGTGCTTCGCTGAGTACACTTGATGTGACCCTTGCAATGGCCCGGTGGAGCGCGTGGCATCATTATCTCCACTTGAAAATGGGGGAGACTGAGGTGCATAGAAAGGACAAGTGGCCTCCAAGAAGCCATCAGGGGGAGTTTTGTGTTGCTTTCCAGACAAGCAGATGCCGGGGCTTGCTTGGTGTGGGGGCCTCCGAGCTTATGCAAATAGATGAGTGCCAATTGCTCTGCTAATGGGAAACACACGGGGAGATACGATCAACTGCAAAGCGGAAAGGCCTACCTTCCACAAACTCAGAGCTCAGAGAAAGCCCTGAGAAATCTGAGCAGATGATAAGGCAATGCCTCAGAGCTCGCAGCAGCACTGTGGGTGGGTGGGGTGCGGGGAGAAGGGCTTTCGGAAGCAGCAGCACACTGGAGGCTGCTGGCCAAGGGTGATGGGTTATATGTGGTTGACCTTGTGTCCAAAGCAGCTTGGAGAGCAGGATTCCTGTTCTGCAGCCAGACCTCCTTGCTGGGCAGCCAGGCCCAGAATTCCTGGACCCCTCCTCTTTGTTCCACCCTGTGGGGAGCTCTGAGGTCATTTACACATATTTAACATCCTGCCTCTTAGAAGAGTTCAGCTGGAATGAGCACCTGGACTCTGAAGCCAGATCAGCTGGGTTCAAATCTCATTTCTGCCACTCAGTGGTTATACGGTTTTGGGCAGATCAGCCAACCTCACTGTGCTGCAGTTTCCTTATCTGTAAACTGGGCATGTTATATAATGTTAATGACATAAGTGAATGAAGAATCCATGTATGGTATTAGAAGATGGCTGAGGCCCAAGGGCAGGGCACATGCTAGGTGGTGGTGGTATTATTTTAGACACTTGGCCAAGCATTTCCCCTCCTCACACCTTTGGCACGCTACCCACTTGGCCTCTAGGGCATACTCCATGTTGTGGTCTGTGTCTGGCTCTGCTGCTGCCCCAGTTCTCTCTCTCACTAACCTTCAGCCACTCCAAGTGGCCTATGTTTTCCTGAGCATACCCGCTCTTGCCTCTAGGCCTTTTTGTGTGTTGTTTCTTGGGCTCAGGATTCCCCCTTTTATGCCCCTGCCCTTTATGTATTCATCTGTTACCAAGGGCTTCTTTCTTTTTCTTTCTTTCTTTCTTTTTTTTGTTGGCAGAACCTGGGATTGAACTCAGGCCCTTGCACTTGCCAGGCAAGTGCCCATTCCACTGAGCTATCTCTCTGGCCCCAAGGACTTCTTTCTGAAGCCTGTCAAGTTTTGGTGGCTACACCTGAGTCTTCATGGCCTCCACATGCTACTGTTCCGATCCTTACAATGTGTGTGATTGACCAGGGTCTGTCTTCTACCTGGGCTGGACCACCTCCCTGTGCCCAATGCAGGCAGCAAGTCCTCATCTAGAAAGGATGTGACAAATGTTTATTGAATGACTCTAGAAGGGACATAGACAAGTACATCAGGCTGTCTCGATGTCCATGTAGGTTTTATAGGAGATGAAAACTGTGAGCCTCTGGAAGCTTATGAGGTAGTGGAGGCTGGAGAGGATGAGAATTGATTCTGGGACAACTAAGGGAGTCTTTGAATCTTCTTGTATTACTGGTGAGCTGTGTGATTTGGGACAAATTACATAACTGGTTTGAATTTCAATTTCTTCCTTGGAAAACTCAAGCATCAATAAACACTTAGGCATGAAATAAAATAATAAAGTAAATGCTCCACACCATCTCTGGCACATAATAGTAGCCATTGGAGGTGGTCATCTGCTTTCTCACCACTGTGATCTGTGACTAGACCTGCTGACCACATGTGCCATCTTTACTAGCATCTCACCTCTGACCTGCAGGCAGCAGCCAGATGTGGAAACCTGAATCCAGAGGCAGTAAGCCCTCTCTCAGGGTACTGCCCAGGAACTTTGGCCTCTCACAGTGTCAGCAAGGAAAAGCCACCCAGAAGTCTACAGTGAAGATGAGATCAACTGAGTGATGGACACTCATCCTCCTGTCTGCCCTGCTGGACCCAGCATTCCCAACCTCTTCTGGTGCTTGGATACCAAGGTTTGGTCCTGTGGGTTCTAGAGTTCATTACTGTGTCTCTGGGATTCTATTGTGCTCAACTGCATGATTAAACCTACACTGGGCACAGACAAATACTAACACTTGCTCATGCAGTCCACATTTACATAGTACTTGCTAAGTGGCTGGACTTGATTATACCAAGACTAATGTGATACTGTGCACCTGCCCTCAAACTGCCACAGCCTGAAGGGATGGGCAGCATGTCAACAGGCAATTAAAGGCCAAGTTGTCAGGGACTGTGAAGGGGTCAGGACTGTGACAGCACCAGTGGGGACAGCTTGAGCCTCTTGAGTGCTTTGACCACCTCTGCTACAACCTTGAGGGCTCTTTATGTGTGGTGTCACCAGTTCTTACAAGAACGCTGGAGATGGGACTCAATGGAATTAGTTTCCCATGGCTACACAAACAAATCACTACAATACTTGTGGTTTTAAATAACAGAAGTTCATCATCTTACAGTTCTTGATGTCAGAGGCTGAATCAAGTCTCACTAGACTAGGGTCAACACAGTGGGTGGGCTGTCGAGGGGAGAAGCCGCTCTCACCTTACTTCAACTTTGGGGGGCTGCTGGCACCTCATGGTTCATGGTCCCTGCATGCTCCAGTCTCTGCTTCTGCCATCACAGCTCCCATTCACACTGTGACCTTCCTGCCTGCATCTTAAGGACCCTTGGGATGGCATTGGAGGTAATTTAGATGATCTCCCCATTTCAAAATTCTTAATCAAGTTATACCTACAAAATCCCTTTAGTCCTACAGAGTATTGTATCTACAAACTGTGGGAAGGAGGTTATGGGTACCTAGGGTGGGGAAACCACATTCAGCCTGCCATGATACCTTACAGATGAAAAAACTAGGGTTTATGAAGCTGTAGGAACCTGCCTGAAGTCATCCAACCAAGGACTGCCACCCAAGCACCATGGTCTCAGGTCACAAGCTTTTAACCTCAAAGCAAGAAGGCTCTGGGTACAGGTGAACCTTGAACCAGGTTTTGAAAAATGTGTTGCAGTTATCAGAAGGTGTGTCTTGAGAGGAACAGGATGTGCAAAGCATGGTGGTGAGAACCATCACAGCCCTGGGTGTGTTTGGGGGCCATAAATGCTCAGCTTGGTTGTGAGGCAAGATGAGGCTGCACAGGTAGGCAGGCTGGGGAAGGTGCAGAGCCATACAGAGCAGGCTGCAGTTCAACCTGGAGAACGGGAAGAGCCGCTGGAGGACAGAACCTGCACGTCTTGGGGCAAATTTCTTTCCCTTGCTGACCCTTCATGTATTTCCAGTACAGGGAAGTGGTATTTTGCTCTTTTGCTGATGATTGGGATTGGCCTCCCCACTTGATTGCCCCCACACCACCTGGCCTGGGCCCATCCTCCCTGGGCAGAAGGAGGTCTGTAGGAATTGCCCCCTCCCCCACTGCCAGGACAGCGACGGTTTCCAAATATCTGTCTGTTGAAATAATGTTCTCTGGGCACTGGGCCTCCCTCCCTCCCGCACATTCCTGGGCGAGCCTGCCTGTTTGGCTTGCTCAGACAAATATTGACTTTCTCTGTCCTTCTCGCTCTGGGTCTGTTTAAAAGGCATCAATCTTTGCCGGGGTGTGAGCTCCCTCTCCGTAACCTGTGGCCTCTACGGGCCCATCCGGGCAGGGAGTGGTGAGGAGGGGCCTGAGGCTCTGGGGAGACCCCGTTTGCGTGGCTGCACTATAGAGGCTTTCATGGAAGGCTGTAGCTTTCCATGCTGTCACACATGAGTCCTAAGGGCCATTTTGTGAATGTCCACTGCTGGGGCCCAGGGCCATGGCTCATGACATAACCTCAAGACCCTCTGTACTCATTTTTCTAGACTTTGTGGGAATGAAGCAGAGGAATCCTATGACTTCTTGTTAGGAAAGTGCTGATTCTACTTCCTACAATGTACTCAGAATCAAGCTAGCAGTGGTGGTACCCCCTGTAGCCCCAGCTATTGGGGAAGCTGAGGCAAGATGATTGCTTGAGCCCAGGAGTTCAAGGCCAACCGAGGCAATGTAGTGAGGAGGTCCTGACTAGAAAAAAAAAAGCAAAAAACAAAAAACAAAAAAGAATTATTCACCATTGTATTTGGCAGTTTTCCATTTCTGAGACAAAACACCTGATAAACACAATTTAGAGGAGGAAAGATTTATTTTAGCTCAAGGTTTCAGTCCATGGTTGGCCTATTCCAAGTCAGAAGTGGCATGGTGGAAGGTTGTGGCCCAAGAAGGCTGTTCAGCTCATATCATCCAGGAAAGGGGGGGGGACAGAGAGAGAGAGACAGAGAGAGTGAGAGACAGAGAGAGACAGAGAGAGAGACAGGGAGAGACAGAGAGAGGCAGAGAGACAGAGACAGAGAGACGGAGACAGAGAGAGAGAGAGAGAGAGACAGACAGACAGACAGTCAGACAGACAGTCAGACAGAGACACTGGGGAAAGGACAGACCCTTTAAAGGCACATTCCCAGGGACTGACTCTTTTCACATGGCCCCACTGCCTAGTACCCAATCAGCTGCAAAGTCCTGGATGGCTTATCCCACTGATGAGGTCAGGGCGCTCATGACCGGTGATCCATGACTCTTGGTTCCACCTCTGGGATCCATCTGCGAATACATGAGATTTGGGGCACACTTCTTCTTAAAGTTTTTTTGTTGTTTGCAACACATGATATACACATCCCCCTTTCCTTTCCCTTTACCCCTTCCCTGCTCTGAGAATCTGCCTTTATTTTAGCCTTTATTTGTATTCTGGGTTTTTCATGTAACAGAAACCATTCCATATTTAACTTTCTGTGCCTGACTTATTTCACTTAACATCACGGTCTCGAGCCACCCGTTTCCCCGCAAATGACGTGAATTTATTATTCTTTATGGCTGAATAAAATTCCATTGTGTGTATTTTATCTGTTCCATCGATAGGCTGTTTCCAGAGTTTAGCTGTTTTGAACTGTGTTGCTTTATACATGGGTATGCACGTATCACTATGGTATGGTGTCTTTAGCTCATTTGGAAAACATCCAGAAAAGGTATATTGCTAGATCAAGTAGAATTTTAATTTTAATTTTTGAAGCCTCAAATCTCCATAGTTATTTCTGTATTGGCTGTAGCAGTTTATGTTTCCATCAACAATGTAGAAAGGTTCCTTTACTGCCACAACATCACCAGCATTTGTGGGTTATTTTTGTGTGTGTGATGGCCATTCTGACTGGAGTAAGAAGGAATCTGATAGCTTTAATTTGCATTTCCCTACTGGGTAAAGATGACAAGCATGTTTTTCATGTGTTCATTGGCCATTTGCACTTTTTCTTTTGAGAAGTGTCTGTTCAGTTCATTGGCCCATGTTTTCATTGGGTTGTTGGCTTTTTGTGGGTCAATTATTTTGAATTCTTTATTCTAATATTAGTTCTAAACATTAGTCTATCAGAATAGTAGCTGGCAA
>NDGM011185258.1:0-21219 GCA_002564305.1 Octomys mimax
TTTGGCAGAACCGGGGATTGAACTCAGATTCTTGCGTTTGTCAGTCAAGCGCTTATCCTACTGGGCCATCTCCCCGGCCCCAATGACACCTTTGTGATGTGGCTCAAAGGCAGCTGACTGACAGCTCTGCTGTTTCTTTCCCCGATCCAGTGAAAGGAGAGTGAGACAAACCTGCTTGCCGTGCTCTAGAAGGCAAGGTTTGGTTGAGGGTTGTTGAGAGCTAACATATTCTACTTGGCCAGATAGGATGGTTGTCTAGACTTTGATGTGTCCTGCTTTTAGAGCACACAGTTCAAAACTGACGGTTGCGTTCTGACAGGGTAGAGGGGCTGACAGCTAAGATGCGCAGTCTGGTAAGTGGCAGGAAGATTTGAAACCCTAGAACACATTCAGTTCTCTGTGTTCTGGAAGCCTAAGTGAAGTCACTACAGATTCTTGCTTTTGCTTCCATGTGAATGAAGACCGTATCAATATGTTTAGTCTGTGAAACTTTATATGATTATGTACCTTTAAGGCTAAATGCACAAATATAATGACACATGTACTATAGACTTATGTTTATATTTTTATAATTTTAATATTGAATATTGTATGTAAAATACACTTTCATGAGCTGAAATGAAAATCCCTAAATGTAACCTAAACATGCAGGGCTTAGTGTATAATCAAGAACTGGGGTAGATGAGCTGGAGATGTAGCCCAGGGAGTGAGTGCTTGCATAGCATGCACAAGGCCCTGAGTTCAATCCCCAGTACCAGGAAAAAAAAATGGGGTAGAATTTTTCCCTTTGTCCTAAAGATTAAAGATGAGTACCTATCCTAATTTTAAAGAGCCCCATGGGTAATAACTATTATACTTCTTCAGAAGTCTTCATAAGTTGGAGAGGGAAATTTAGGTGCTATATACTTAAATGAATGAAACAATATAAAACTATTATTTTTTCAAATATGCAGGCAGTAATTGCTGTGGTAGAGATGACACAAATAGAGAATTTTGTTGTTGTTGGAACGCTGACTCCAGGACTGACACTTGGTATCTTCCTCATTCTCATGGAGCAATTCGATGGATTCCCAGGGTGTTGCAAAATTTAATGCTTCTGGTTGTGATTATTTCCAGGAAAAAGAATTGTTCCTGCAAGAGAATGTGCCAGCCCACGGGATTATGCAACTCCACACACTGACCACATGCCCTATCGGCTGCGTACGAGCAGGAGGCTGAGTGGGGTCTTGCGTGTCATCTGCCTGCTCCAGGTCAGTGGTGCAGCAGGATGGGGCACACAGCAAGCGTCCAAGAGCTGGTACAGGGAGACAAGCAGCCACATGTCCTGGGGGCATCCAGCCCATCATCAGAGCTCCAAGGCAAGGGGCCAGTGGCAGGACGGTACTCACTCAGCTTTTCCTATGAGGCAGAGACAGGGAAGCTGTGCATAAAGACTTACTAAGGAGGCAGGCATCTGAGGCAATTGTGTGTCCAGAGTGAAGGCCAGGGTAGGGATCACAGGACATGGGGACAGGTGAAACCACCTCAGGCACTAGTCTGAGATCCTCGTGAAAAGAACACAAGTAAATGTGAATTTTAGAGACATGCTACCCTTAATAAGCTTTCCAAATAAAAATCCGAAGGCATGGCCAAAACAAAATCCTGATTGCCAAAGGTGAGGTCCAAATGTGTACCATGTCTCAGAGAAAGAGCAGAACTGATACCAAACCTTGAGGCTGAGCCCAGGCTCTTGGTGTTACCACTCTCACTTCAGCCTAGAAGGTCTCTGAGCACTGTGCCCTAGTCAAGCAGGTAAGAAGCAAAGATGTCTGCGAAGTAGAGGTGTATAGGCAGCTAGGCGAAGAGTGCCATCTTGGATATCACAAGATGAAAATGGCCATGTCACGATTACCTAGTACAGTTCTAGCTAGACACTCCTCATTCCACATAAGGCATTTTCTATGTGTAACTGACATTAAATCACCTTCAAAATCACTTTCTTTGAGAAACTGGGCCTTCAGTGCATGTATTACTTCCTGCTTTTAGGAGTAGCATGATTTTCTCTAGAGTTTTGGGATTAGATTTCTATCACAGATTTTTGCCTTGAAGGCTATAGTGATGACTTATCCAAGTTTCATGGGAGAAATTAGTGTTTCTCAAATCCAGCTGTATGCCAGCTGGCAAATCGCACTGGCTATCCCGAAACCCAAGCATATGGAAGAAGGTTTGAATTGGCCATCTCCTTGTTTCTTATGTCTGAGACATTCTTGGACATTAGGTTAGAAAACATGATTTTGGCTGAACAAGATTAATTATTTTTTAACTACCAACTGTCTAACATGAAATAGACCAAGTAAATTAGACAAAGTAAAAAAGACACTTTTGTTCTAATTTTCTACAGTTATCTATCAGCTGTAAAACTAAGACTAATGAGACTAAGGAGATATTGTTATTAAATTGTGTGCTTTGACTTTGCAAAGGTCAAATTATAATTCGTTTATGTGTGACCAACTCTTGGTTGATCAGCAATTGGACGGTCCAGCTGCCCAAGATAGATCTACATGGCACTGATTCCTGGACATCATGTAGATCCTAAGTCCAGGAATTAGAAAGAAGTATTGGTATTAGCATGCTCACATTTAGTCTTGACCATTATCATTCAAGAGTTTTCCTTCTAGGTTTTGGTAGAAAACACTACTGCCAGGATATGCTCATTTTAATTTTCTAAACTGCAGTTACTTTGTCCAAAAAAATCTCCTGATGATTTCTGGTCTCAGTCTGTTTTTCTCATCTGCAAAATGCAGATAGTAATGACTGCTTCTAGGTTTGCTGTGGTGAGCATAATAGAGAACATAGACGAAGACAAATTGAGCAGTAGACACTCATTATATAGTTATTATTATTGTTTTATTGTCTGTTGGGGAGCAGAAATCATACTGGAATAGTAGGCTGAGATCCAGAGAGCTGCTGTTTGCCCTGCCATGAATTTACAGTGCTTGCTCTGTGATGGGAAGTGAAGGTCTCAGGAAGGGTGGGCATTGGCAAGAGTGGAATGTATTCCTCTGGATGCATCTGGGGCTCAGCTGTGCAAAAGTCCCACCCTTGTTCTTCCTTCTATGGACAAGCATCATAAATATCAGATAAGGATTCCCCATGTCCTTTTCACCCAGTTTTCATCTGACACAAATCTTTGCTTGAGTCGTCCTTGTGAAGTTTCCAAATCTGTTTCCTACTGGGAAAATAGATTTGATAATATCTCCCACTGTCTGAAATTCTTTGTCTTATTCAACCCACTCCAAGTCACTTTTTAAAGACTCAAAGATTAACAGCAGCCTATTTCCTCTCAGATTCTTTTCCTGCAGTTAAATCTGATGACCAAGTATAATAATGTTCAGAAAATCAAAGTAACTCATAATGTAAATTTATATTCATGAGTAACTACAGCAATATTTTAGCTAATAAAAATGTCAAGTACCAATATAAATGTATTTATTTTTCTTTGGTCTTCCCATATAATTCTTAAATAAATACAATATTTTCTGTCACAAATTGTCTGAAACGCTTAGTTCATCGGTTCATTCCAAAAGTTCACTGGGTGATTACCAGGCCGCAGAGAGTACATTGTTGTTATTGTTTACTGAGAACCAATAATGAATAGACAATTTCCTTAATCTTGCCCTCTGGAAGATTAAAATCTAGTAAGAGAAATGGAAACTAAACAATAAATCAACCTAAAATAGAGGAGGAAAAATTGTTCTTTATTAAAGATGGAGTAAGTCAGCAGAAAGGAGTGTTCTTTTCTAGTGCAGGGGAATATCTCGGGGACTTGTATTGTGTTGGTAAAGTACATCTTCAGAATAAATGCTTATGAAACTGCTCCTGAGTCTGGTTGTATATAGAACACCTAGGTAAATTCTAAATGTGCGCGCACACACACGTATCTGAGCCTCACCCCAGAACTTCTGATTTTATTGCTTGAGTAGAGCTCGGTCATTGGAATTTTCATCGTGCTCCTAGACCTGTGATGGCTCTGCAGTGAGGAAGCCCTGGACAGACACAGAGTAAGAGAAAAGGGACGAAGAAGGAGAAAAAGCTCGGTGAAGACGAAACAAACGAGGCCGAGGGCAGGTTGGGGTTGAGATGTGGGGCGCCGCAGTCCAGGGATGCTTACCTTGCTGTGCTACCCTGAAGAATCATCTTCTCTTTCTTACTATCTCTGTCCTATCCCTAAGTTGGCAAAATCCAAGCCACCCCAGCATGTGCTGTGCTCCGTGAAAGACTGAAAGTCCCTTTCTAAGAAAAGCGAGGCGGTACACAAGCGGAAATGCGCAAGCAGCAGGATGCGGGGAACCTTCATGCAAGTATAGTACAGATTTGGACAAAGAGCATCAATAAAAATTATGTCCTAGTAGTTTATAAACCATGTAGGCCTTTATGGGCTTCCATGTGTAAAGTGAAAGTTCAACTTATTTGTGTTTAAACATTACAGAATCTCATGATCTAATAATTCCCAAGGCTGTGAGGATCTCCAGGGAGCTTCACTTCGAGGCGAGAACGCTGGACTCGAAAGAGCGCAGTAGAAAGGAAATTGCTGAGCGCACGAGGCAGCTGAGGCCGGAAAACATTTCCTGGGAAATAAAAGCTTGTGGTGAGCCTGTGCCAGAGCCTGGCACAGAGAAGAGGGGTGGACGTGTGTGTGTGCAAGTGCCTTACGTGTGTGTGCATGTGTGGTGGGTGCTGTGTAGCAGGAATTAGACAAATATGGAGACAGTGAAATTGAGAAGCGACCACACAAGGATGAGACAGAGGAGCAAGGCAAAGCCAGAGCAAGTATTAGGCGGAACACGTGACAGACTTGAGCCTCAGCAGATGCCGGGATTTAGCGAGAAGGAAAGCAGGGTAAGAAAGGGAAGACAGGGCCGAGTAGGAGGAGGAGATGAGAAAGAGCTAGTGGGACATTGCTGCCCAGAAAGAACACTATTCCGGTCAAACCACGCCTACCAAAAACCCATCCTCCAGGAATCTCACGATGTCAAATCTATAAGTAAAGAGATTCGACTAGATTATTGGTGAAGATCCAAATGTAGACGACACCTGCATGGCAGTTACTTAAGAGCGTAGGTCCTGTCATGTGCTGATGGGCAGGAAGCCTTGAGTATGGTGAACAAGCAAGGGGACCGTGAGCAGCTTCTTTCTTTTCTTGAATTTCTTTGGCTAAGAAAGGCAATAACACACCCATCCTCTCAAACTCTTAGGGAAAGTAGCTTAGGTAATGTGTGTGTTACAGGGTCACTACTAGTCATGGATATGAGGCACGGCTAGCATGGGATGGTATCGTGTGTAACAGTGAAGATGTCCTCTAAAACATTCAGGAAATTGGCTAAGAAATTGCGTCATCAGACTAGTCAAGATCTCCTTTCAAGATATGGCCAGAAAGAATTTCATACACTGTTGCCTCAGATGTTCTCATGAGCTTTTCAATTTGAGTAAATTATTAAAACACTTACTGAATGTATCTTTGGAAATATGCTATATGAGGAAGAGAGGGCAATGTGAATCACAAGTAGCTTCCTGCCTTATGACACTTGCAGATTGAAATATAGGCAATGAAAATACAAAATTACCACAGTATAAAGTAAAATATGATTAAACATCTTAATAAAGTTGAAAGGAAATGATGTTACTAAACAGTAGGATAGTTTCTCAGTAAGATTTTAGAAGGAAGCCATTAAGTTTTGGCAAACTATATATTAATTTTAATATTTTTCTGAAAATGTAACTACTGCAATAGTTTCTTCCACTGTACCTGGGAGTTTTAATTATGGTCCTTGAAAATGAAATAATTGAATCAGGGGAGATAGCTTGGAGGTATAGGGGTCTGCCTGGCAAGTGCAAGGACCCAGGTTTGATCCCCAGTACTACATGTTATGCTGTCCACCAAAATCCTGTGTGGTGGTACACACTTGTAATCCCAGCCCTGGGAGGCCGAGACAGGAGAATCACTACAAGTCCAAACCCTATAGCAAGACCCAGTACCAAATAAATAAATCAATAAAAGGTTTAAAACAAAAAGAAAGAAAAAGGGCTGGCTAGATAGCTCAGCAGACTAAGCGCCTGCTTAGGCAAGCACAGGGACTGGGGTTCCATCCCTCGCACCAAATGCCCCACCAGCCCTGCCCCCATTGGACTGAGCCAGTGACAGAGCCCGGATGTTACACGCACCTGTAATCCCAGAGCAGGAGAGGCTGAAAACAGGAGGATCACTATGGGTCCAAGCTTTTTAGTGAGACCCTGAAAAAAAATAAAATAAAAAGAAAGAAAAGAAAATGACATAACTGAAATAAGGTTTCCATTAAAGAGCTAAGCAATGAACCAACTGTTCTCACTAGAATAAAGACATGAAAAGTTAGTTCAAATTAACATAACCAAGGTAAACACAGCATAAGTGGATCAGAAGAGATCCTATGGTAGGAGAAAAGAAACACCCAGTACAAAGTATTCTTTTGTAGAAGTCGCGGACTGTGAGCTTTGATAGGTTTTCCGGAGACTCACAATAAAGTCATTCCAAATTTGGAGATGCAGGTAGATGTCTTACCATTGTGACACTAATCCTGGGTAAAGCTGCATCATAGAATATGCGCCCCATTGGCCAAAGCCCCACACCCCAGGGGAGGGCCGCTTCTCATGGGAATCAGCAAGCTCCATACATGTGATCTTATGTTTGTGAAGTGACCTTGGATTGGAGTCTGGCTTCCCATGCACATCTGCTTAGAGTGACTCGAGGGGCTGACTTTTACAGACTTTGAGCTTATCCAGCTCTCATAAAACTGTGCAGTAGCTTCTGATTATAATTTGCCTTCTTGTTATCCGGACTGCATGAAGCAAAATTAGGTGCATGAACTGAAGTATATGGCTGTGTGACAATGCTGTGTCGTGGTAAATTCAAAACATGATACTTTAAAACATTAGTGTCATTATCTTCATCCATGCTACTTTATCCCAAGATTGATATGTTCTGGGGTGCTGACAAAATTAGATCCATGAGACTGCAACCGTGCGCGAGCTTGTGAGCGTGACACCTTCCGCAGCACGCGCAGGCCTTCCCCGAGGGAATGGTCAGCCCTTGCTGCGCTTCGGGGCCAGCTCATGAGGTTGCTTGTGAACTTTCTTTCCTCGGAAGCTTTACTTTAGTTCTGTCTTGAGACCTTCTCAGCTGTTCTCAAAATACTGGCTGGAAGCCACTTCCTGGGTGGTGTGTTTGTTTGAGCACAGTGTCTCCAGCATTTGCTTTACGCAATGTGCTATAATAAATTCCTCCTTAATTACACTGGTTGAAGTGAAATAAAAATAAAAAATTGTTTCCTGAGATTTAATACCTCTAAGTGGAAAGTATGGTTGGTCAAGCATGGGCAGTTTTCTTTTCAGTCCACAAAAATTATACAAGTCCTCAGACTTCTCCAGGGTCTGTGCCGTCCTCACAATCCAGCTTTCATTTTCATCTCCACGAGGCTGGTTTTGCTATCATAGTTTTCCTGTTTCTCTGTAAGAAGAGAGAAGGAAAAAAATAGGTTCAGAAATAAGTAGTTATGTAACATTAAGATAAATATATTTTTCTAAAACTTAGTATTGGCTGGGCATGGTCGCACCTGCCTGCAATCTCAGCACGTGCGAGGCTGAGACAAGAGGATCATTGCGAGTTTGAGACCAGCTTGGGCTACAAAGTGAGATCAAGGTCAGCCTAAGCTGTATAGAAAGATGTTGTCTCAAAAAGACAAACAAACTTTGATACTTTAGGATATTAAAGAAAAGTATGGTACAGATCTTCATAAAGATGAAATGCGTTAATACATATATGTACTTTAGCAAAAGCACTGGCTATCATATAGTAATCACTACATAAATTATTACAAGCTTCACTTTGATGTTTTTAATCATTTTAATAATAATAGTTCTCTCACAGGTCTGTGGCAAAGTACAAATCAGATAACAGACATGCATCACCAAGTAAGGGGTAGTACAGATGTTGGCAGGTGTTACTTTTATTCTTATACACTGTGTAGTTATGCCTTTTATGTATGCGATTAAAATCACTACTGTCTACATAGTCCAAATATTTTTTAAAGGGAATGCAAAATAGTAATAGAAATAAAAGATTTGAAATAATACAGAATTTCACTAAACAAAATAATATGAATTGGACAGTGTTTGTTGCATAACATAGTGTTGTCTTCAAATCAATTGTTCAGATTATCAGATATATGCATTCAAAATTGGAAAAAGAGAGAAAAAAGAAAAAAGTTATAAGAAATTAAGAACAGAAAGAGAAAAAAATGAAAACAGAAGACAAAAAAATTAAGCATTAACTTCTCCTTTCCATAGACCAGTAGAAATCCACAGTACAGTTGTCCAATCCATCTTGCTTACATACATAATTATATTTCTTTTCTCTCCTCCCTCTCTTGTCTTTCTCTTCATCTTGGTAATTTCTTACTTTTGAACAGGCTTATTTCCTTTTCAAAGTATCTGTAGTACCCTTCAGATTTTTTTACTGTTACAGGTTCTTACACTAAGGAAATAATAGTGTTTGCATATGTGGGTCTGATTTATTTCACTTAAGAATATGGTCTTTAGTTGCATCTATTTACCCATAAAAGCCTCAAACTTATCACTTTTATAGCTGAATACTCAATTGTGTAAAAATGCCACATCTTCCTTATCCATTCCTCAACTGATGGACATTGGGGTTGTTTTCTAGATGACAAATTGTGCTGCTATATACATGAGCTCACCTATATTGTTGTGGTGCGATGTTCTAAGTTCATTTGGAAAAATCCTCAGAAAGGGAATACCTGGGTTGAATGAGACGTCCAATCCTAGCTTTCTGAGGAATCTCCACACTGATTGCCAAAGTGGCTGTACCAGTCTACACAGCCCCTAACAGCAGAGAAGGGTTCCTTCTCCCCACAGCCCCTGAAGTATCTGTTATTGGTTGACTTCTTGATGATAGCCATTTTTCTGGAGTGAGATGAATTCTCAGTGTTGTTTTAATTTGCATTTCTTGAATGAGCAATTATATGGAACACATTTTCATTATTTATTTGTCATTTGTCATATTTCAAGCAGTTTAAGACTTAATGCTTTCATGCAAGGGTTGCTGTCTCTGTCTGTCTCTCTGTCTCTCTCTCCTGCCCCTCTCCCTCTCTCTGTTATGTATCATTTCTAAATTATTATCTATGATTGTAAATCATATTGTGTATCATTTAAAACATCTTTTATCATTATTTATGATTATTTGTCATTTTATACCATTTATAATATCATTTATGATTATTACTTATGATTATGATATATAAATGCACATTATATTACACATTATTTTCTGTCTTATAGCTTAGAGAATTGGAATTTTTTTTATATATGAAGTGGTTCTTTGTTAATTGTAAGGCTACTCAAAATTCTTTCTCTTGTTTACATTATTTTATTGAGAAAGAAGTAGCAATGAAACAGTTTTAAAACAGGTTAGTAGGACAATTATAATAATTAATACATTGCATATTGTTGTCTTTGTTGTAGTTTTTCACAGTACAAGATGCAGACATGATATCTTGTCTACACACTATTAATTCAAAGCTTTCTTCTCATTGAATTAAGAGAAAGTAGCTGTATATTATTTCTCAAGTCTCTTTCAGATCTCCAATCCTGCTCATAATGCCGTAAGTCTTTACAGGTGGCAGAAATGTGAAATGCATTCTGGAAGAGCGACGCAGCTTAGACTGACTTCTCAGTGAGTAACCAAGGCAGGCCTGAAAGGAGAGCTCAGCCACCATCACCCTCTGATGGTCAAGCCAAAACACATAACCCTAAAATATCTCCTTTTGCTGTTGTTACGAGACAAGATCTTAATACATAACGTGAGTCTACCTCAAACTCACTGTGCATCCCGGCTGGCCTGCAGCTCACGGCCCGCCTGCCTCAGCCTCCAGAGTGCCTGGAGTATAGGGATGCCACACCACAGCAGGCTCAACATGGCTGCTCTTTGATGTCCTGTTCTTTTTTTTTTTCTTCTTCTTTTTCTGTTTTAGGGAAGGGTTTACAAGGTGTTCAGGGTCTTACTACTAGATTGGACTCATAGTGGTCTGCCTGCTTACAGCCTCCCAAGAGCTGGGATTACTGGCACACACCACCAAGCCCAGCCTCAATTGCAGTCTCAGCGCGCCCCAGGGGTGCAGTGGCATGGCATGACGTACTGTTCTTATGGCCTAGACTTACAATGTCCTAGTCGGTAACCTTTTAGTAGATGACAAGACTTTAGTAGATGAGTGTAATAAAATGCATACGAAATATGATAAAACACTTTTATTAGTAGTATAAGCCTAGTAACAATAGAAATTAATTACAGATTGGAAATACTATATGTCCACAAAGTCAATTCCTGATACTTTGGCAAAATTGAAAAGAAAGTAAATTATCTTGGATAAGATAATTATTTTATAGAAATCAAATCTCATAGGCTATCTCATCTGATCTTCATAAATGAATCAATTATGTACTATTATTTCTTTTAAAGTTATAGAAATTTTCATCCTTGTATACTGATATAACTTCGTCCAAAATAATTCTAAGAATCAGATATTTAAAACCTACTAAATTTGTGAATTACACTGACAGCTATTTGATTTAGGTTATCTTCTTCTGCAAAATGTATCTAGATTTTTAAATGCTCAGTCCTTTTTCTTTCAATTTTCTCATCTTCACTAAAGATTTTCAGTTACTCGGGAGCAAGAACCAAATGATCATAATGGAATCCTAAAGTCTGTAGCCAAAAGGACGGCGGTGCACCTTGTCTCTCTTGGAATTAAGCCCTGCACCTGCCTCGTGAGTTTTCCTTGCAGCCCAGCGACTCTTCCTCCCGAGAGCCGAGCACTTCCTGTGGGGCGTGAGCTCCCGCCGGCCTGTAGGTCGCCCTCTAACCAGTTTGTCTGTCTACTAGAGTGAACAAAGTCCGCGGACTCCGCCAAGCAGAGTGCCGCCCTCTTCGTCCAGTCTGCCCTTCAAGCTGGAGCTCACGCCCTCTCCGGAAGCTGTGCACGGCGTCCAGCGAACGCGCTGGCTAAGTGCAGGCGCCGCCTGAGGTCCGCGCGGCTTCTGTGGCGCGGCCTGGCAGAGTGCTGAGCAAGCGTCCGCTGGACAGAGTCCGCCCCGAGCTTTGATAGCCATACGGGCATCTCTGGGCCCCCGATGGGGAGGAAGGGGGTTACTGAAGTCAAACAAACTTAATTTACTGGTGTCTAGTGGTTTGAATTGCTGAGTGATTATCAACCACTATTATCAATAGCATTGCCATGATCAAAATCTCCATTTGTAAAACGCCTTCCTAGGAGCTACCTTGTTTCTCTTCCATGTCAACCGTTAGTTGAGTTAGGCAGGGACGTATTGCCATTTGATGGGGGATGCTGGAGCAGAACAGATAGAGCGCAGCTCCTACAGCACAGCACAGCTTTGCTAAAATGCTCTTGTCTCAGTTACTCTTCTCTCGTTGCTGGGACAAATACCTGACATCCAAAATGAAGGAAAGAAAGTTTATTTAGTTCACAGTTAATGGACGTTTCAGTCCATACTCAGCTGGCTCCAAGGCAGAGGGGCACAGGGCGGAGGGCAGCAGGTCATGGTGGTGGCAAAGAGCAAGAGCAAATGGGAGCAGTGACAGCAACCGCAAATCTTCTCACAACAGAGAGCAAGTCTCTCTCTTCCTCCTTATCTGCCCCAGGCTGGGTGTAGCACTCACACCCATAATCCCAGCAGTACTCAGACCCACAATCCCAGCTGTACTCAGGCCCATAATCCCAGCAGTACTAAATCCCATAATCCCAGCCTTGGATCATGAATTAATCACAAACTGTAGAACTGCACCTCAATGTTGCATGAGGTTTTGGGGGAACAAATACACACAAACCCTAACAGTTCTCTAATGCAATCCTGTTGACTATAAATCTCATGCATTTCCTATGATGCTTTATGACAGATTTCTAAAATGATCATTCATATATTATTTATCTTTAATTCAACAATTATTTTTCAAGACTCATTAAAAGTCTTGCAATGTCATTCATTTTTTTGGAGGTCATCCAACTGATGCTCTCATGGAATCCTTTGGGAGTAACTGAATGTGTATCATAACTTTTTGTGTCTGTGGTCATCTTCTGGTCCACTGATATGCTCTTTATTGTAAATACCACCGAGTTTAGTGTGATCTTCCTCAAAGTTTTAGAGCTTCTGTGGAATAAATGTAACATCACCAGGGCAGCTGCTCTGGGTTGCCCGTCCCTCCATACCTCTGCATTATGGTACTTGGATACACCTTAGAAACATAAATGAGGCTAAACAGTGTCTAGTGAAGACTCCTGCATACAAGTCAGTTATCCTAGCGATCCCTTTGTTACACTCTCCGTGGACTGATACAGCCACCATTGAATCACCTATATTACTTCCATATCTTGGCAAACATGCGTAAGATGTTATAAACATTTGGGTTCAAGATTTTGTGTATGTAACTTTTTAACTTCTTTGGGACTACACCAAGAAACATGATTGCAAGTTTGTACAGAAAGAATGTATTTAGCACAAGAAGTCCCCGATTTATGAACGTTTTCACTGAGAACTTTTACAGATTTGAACTGATCTCCAATTATGAATATTTGTAGAATGTGAAAAAATCACAAAGGCAGCTCCCCCTGGCTGCTGGACACTCACAGTTGTGTCCTGAACAGTGCCATGGTGTACTGAGGTCCAGCATTGAGTCAGAGGCCAGGATGTCCAGAAGCAAGAGGACAAGCAGTGGGGATATAAAGGGGACAGCCAGGAAGTGCAAAGAAATACATGTTGTAAGCTTGTTTTCAAAGCTGGGTAAGACTTACTTTGTTAGACTTACACACGAATCCACTTGAAAGCGTTCTTTCAGAATAGAACTCACTCATAACTCAGGGACTTACCAAATTGAGGAAATTTCCACATCATTTCAAACAGGCTGTAATCATTTTGCATTTCTACCAACAATGAATAAGTTTCTCTTTCAGAGTAGAAGATTCAGAAACAATTACAAACATACTCAACCATCTTATCTTTGACAAAAGGGCCAAACATGTTCACTGGAAGAAAGATAACCTCTTTAATAAATGCTGGAGAAACTGGCTTTCCACTTGCCAATGGCTAGAACTACACCATGTCAATCACCATCTGTTAAACTAAAGTCAAAATGGATTAAAGATCTAAATATTGAAACAGAAACAGGAAACCTACTGGAATAGAAAGTCAGTAGAAATCATGAAAACGTAAGTGTCCACAGAATTCATAGACAAAGCGAAGCCTGCAAAGGAAACACTTCAAAGAATCAACAACTGTGACCTCATCTTTTGCAATTCAAAAGAAATCACCAGCAGAATGAAAAGACAACTCACAAGTGAGAAAAAAATTAACCAACTCTCGCTCAAACAAAGAATTTATATATAGAACATGTAGAAAACTGAAAAATATTAGTATGCCCAAATTCAAAGACCCAGTCCAAAAGCAGACATCACAGATAAATACATACTTCTCAGATGAAAAACGCAAATGACAAATAAATATATGAAAAGATATTCAACATCAATGGTCATTTGAGAAATGCAAATTAAAATAAAGCTGAGATTCCATCTCACCCCAGAAAGAATGGATACCATCAAGAAATCAACCAATGACAAATACTGCAGGGCTGTGGGGAGAAAAAGAACACTTCTCCACTGTGGTGGGAGTGTAGACTGGTGCAACCACTGTGGAAATCAGTGTGCAGAGTCCTCAAAAAAACAAGATTAGAGGTCCTATTTGACCCAGCTATTCTTCTTCTAGGTATTTTCCCAAAATAATTAAAAACATCAAACCACAGCAATATGTGTACATCCATGGAAACAACCCAAATTCCCATCAACTGAGGTATTGATAAAAATAATGTTTTTTTAAAACATGGAGTACTGTTCAGCTATAAAGAAGGACAACTTTGAGACTTTTATGGGTAAATGCATGCAACTTGAGGCCATACTCATGAGTGAAATAAATCAGACTCACATGTGCAAACATAATATTGTCTCCCTAGTGTAAGAAGCTGCAAGAGTGAATGAGATTGAAAGTGGACAATAGATGTCAGGAAGTGGGAAGAAACTGTTCAAAAGGAAAGAGAAACTGGGATAGGAGAAAGGAGAAAAGGAGGAAGAGAAAAATATATATATATATATGATAATTAAAATAGATATACTGCTGATCTCTATTAGTTCATTTAAAAATGACTTGTGCTTATATTGTTTGATCAATATTTTATGCCCATATATTGCAATCTGAGCAACTACTTCAAAGATAACAATACATAATCTATTAGTCTTTACTCCTTTCCTACTAACTTTTATGAAATTTTATATCATTGTTTTTGTTATTTTTCTCTATAAAACAACAAAAAGAGTTTCTGTTTCTCCACATCCTGACAGAATTTGTTCTATCAAACGTAGGTGGTGTCTCGTGGTAATTTGCATTTCCCTGAAGACATATGAGGCAGAATATCTTCTCAAGCATCTGTTGTCTTTACGACTTATTTAGTGAAATATCTGTTAAAGTCTTTTGACCATTTTAATTAAATTGTTTGTGTTTTCTTTCTTCAGTGTTCAGAGCTCCATATGTTATGGATAGCAATCCTTAGTTAGATATACAACTATGTTTTATAAACATTCTCTCTCACTCTCTGTGGTCTTATTATTCTTTTGACAAAGCTCACTGTAGAGCAAAACTATTGAAGCTTTACTTATTTCTTTCTTGGTTTGTGTCTTCATGGTTGTACCTAAAGAGGCCTAAGTAACCATGATGTCATTTTGTGGCTTTCTTCTGGATCGTGGCCTAGCAGTTAGTTCTATAGTTTTTAATTTTATACATTGGTCTGTGATGCTTTTTGAGTTAGTTCCTGTAAATATGTCAGCTCTCGGTCTATAGTCATTCTTTTGGCATGTGATGGTCCATTTTTCTTACTGTCATGTGTTCAGAAGACAATCTCTTCACCAGAGCATCCCTTTTGTTCCTTGGCTGAAGAGTAGTTGACTGTATTGATATGGATCTAATTCAGGGATCTGTCTTCTGTTCTATTGGTCTAAAGTCTATTCATTATAAATACTTTTGTCAGTACTGAGACTTGATAGTGAGTCAGAAAGTGAGGTAGTGGTCATCTTCTCAGTGTGCTCTGCTACACTATTCTGTTAGCTGTGCCAAGTCTTCCCCCTCTTGTGTAAATGTGATAGTCAGGTTCAATATTGGAACAATAACTTGCTGCCATTTTTACTGGGATGACATTGAATGTAAGGACAAATTAAAATAAACTGATACGTAGGTAACATTCAGTATTTAAATCAATGAATGTAACATACTTTTCTATTTAGTTCTTGTAAGATTTCTTTCATCAGAGATTAATACCTTTCCTCATATAGATTTTGTATATATTATATTCAACATCAGATGATATTCTATTCAATGACCATTCTACTAAGAGATGAATTCTGAATGCAAACCAGGACAACTTGTATGTTTCCTTTTCATGTTATTTTTCTACAAAATTAACTAAATCTGTTTCAGAGAACAAAATGCACATATCTATTTAGTATATTGTTTCCTTGATTTATGTAAAACTTGATTATAGTAAGACTAACTCTTGAACAAAACCTTAACTAATTACCTAAGTGTTTAAATTTATGTGCCAATGGGCATTGGTGAAGATATGTTATTTGGGGTGAGATGATATCTAGAATGTCTTATTTTGATTGAAAAAGATATTGACTAATATTTACATACATATGTCTGAGGGTGTATGCCATTTTTGAAATCTTGGGATAGAGTTAGATGGTTTTTGAAAAACAATTTGAGTGAACAGTTTGAGTTTTAAAGCTATCACTGAAAGATTTTCCCAGCTGAAGTCAGAGCATTTTTATCCAGCATAATTTCATGATCCAGTTTGCCACCATCAGCACAGGAAGAGTACAGGGTGAAAGCTGCAACACAGTTTCAGTCAAACACCTATTAGACACATCATTTCTTTTGATAGTTCTAAGATATTAAACATAAACAAAATGGATCTCCTCTCCCAAGTATCAAAACCTTTTTAGCCAACAAACTTATTACCTAGAAGATAAGACAATAAATAATACTTTTGTTACTTTAGCAAAAGTGAAGGCTAATTCACTGTTCAGTTTTACTCCTTCCTCTTTGACACAAACAATTGTTGGTTACTTTTTCAGGATAACAAAAGCAGACATTTACAAAGCAGACAGATCCACTGGAAGCCTTGACTATGCGCAGCACTTGGGGGAAATACAGGAGGAGCCAGGCTGCGCAGGACAGCCACATGTGGTGACAATAACTACAGGGGGGGAGGTCCAAATTTTTTTCTTTATGCAAAACAAAATTCTGCACTGCAGAATTGTGTGGCTTTCATAAACAATTGTATTACTTGAAAAATAACAGAGCTACAGTCCTCTGATCCATGTGAAATTTTGGCTCAGTGTTTCTTTTATTTTGAAGAAGTTTGAGTCTTTTATTTATTTTTAATTATTTAGAAAATTGATGAATAATAAAATGCATTATTCTGTCTCACTAAAAAAATTCATACGATACAGTATATATTAGCTCTCCATTTTTACAGAAAAGTAAAACCAGATTTATAACTCGGCCGCCTACCTCTCAAACAGCTAGAGCGAACTTGCAGTACGCAGACCAGAATTTCCTTCTCAGCAGAACTTGTGTTCTAGCAGTAGATAATGAGTTAACAATAAAATATCTTGTCATTTCCAAAATTTATAAACTATGGTGAACATAAAGTAATGCAGTGTTAGTAAGAGCACGGCCTGAGTGTGTTCATTTTGTGTTTCTGCCTAACGAAGTACCAGAAACTTAGTGGGCAACAGCAGCATAAATTGATCAGCTCAGTTCTGTGAAGCCAGAAGTCCAGGTGGGAGTTAGTCGGCCGCTTCTAGGCTGACGTCGGAAGGTTAGCTGGAGCAAGAATGAGCAGGAGCTCAGGGACTCTTGCAGCCTGGTGCGTGGTGAGTGCAGAGTTCTCCTCCCTGTAGCTGTCAGGCGAAGATCCTCCTTTCTTTGCTGGCATTGGTAAGGGTTAGTCTCAGCTCTCTGAGGCTGTGCCTGGGCCTATTCCTATGCCACCCTCTCAAAGACAAGCATCTCTTCTTCCACAGAAGCTCAAATAGCTGCTTTTAAAGGGCTTGATTGGTCAGGTCAAGCCAGTCAGGAGAACTGTCCTTTGGGTTAAGTCAGCTGATTATAAACTTTCTCTGGGACAATGCCTGGTGTGATGGAGACCACCACAGAAGGACTCTGAGCAGGGCTGAAAATGAACCAACTGGCTTTCAATGTTTATTTGTGATTCTGTCCCTGGCTGAGGCCCCTTGTCTGGAGATGGGCAGAGGATTCACTGTAAGTGAACCACTGGGAGTCACTGGTCCTGGCTGAAGCCTGCAGTGGCCTCACAGGACACCTCAAAGGACAGTAGAAGGCTACAGGGGCCGACGCCTAGCTCTAGCCCCAGTTAACTGGATATAGACTGCAGCTGCAGGCATCTCACTCATGCGGTGAGTGTCAACCAGGAGATATGACAGCTCTCCTAGTTGTCGTAACTCCCTACGTGGTGAAGTCTGTGATGACTCCCAAGGTCCTGCTCAGATTCCTGCAGAAAGGAAGAAAGCCAAAGAAACACAAAGTTCTTTGTTTCAGTCCCCAGAGAACCTCGAATTCTACTGGAGGGCTTTGATCCTCCTGGAGCCTTGAAATCATACCACTTGTTTCTTGTATTGAAACCTTCCCATCCACTCATTTGGGAGATTACGGTCCTGATTAGTGCATGATACTTGTGTCATATAATATAGCTTTATCATGACAGTAATATCCCATATATTCTATTTATTCGTAGAACCTGTCCTCACTTAAACAGAAGACAAGGGGCAGTGAAATGGAACAGAATCAGTCATCTTAGAAGTCTGGTTCTCAGATTGTAAAAACAAAACACTATAACATGATCAGGGAAGACTGTCCAGAGAAGAACTATTTTAGTTAAAACTTGAAATATTAGGAGCGGCCAGTTGTAAAATACCCATGGAAAAAAGATTCCGGCAGAAGTGACTTGTACAAGGTCTCAGATGGAAGTCATCATTTTGTAGTAACCAAGCGTCCAGTAGACAGAATGACAAAGGAGAGTGCTTAAGAGTCAAATCACGCGGGTTCGATCCCTGGTGTGCCGGGCCGGCCCCACCCCCGGTGTGCTGAGACCAGGCTGAGACCAGGCCTGGTGGCACGGGCCTCTCATCCCAGCGCTTGGGAGGCTGACAACACGAGGATCTTGATGAGTCCAATCTGTGTAGTGAGACCCTGGAGACCCTGTACTAAATACATTAAAAAAGAAATTTAAAAAACNTCAAATCATGAAGGGCCTTGTGAGCTTGGCAAACTTTAAGTTTTGAAACAACAGGGCTACGCTGATCTGCCTGAGAGCAACAGGGAACATCAACATGCACAAACAGGTGTCGTGACTGGATCTGTTTCCTTATAAAAGTTCAAATCATTTCCAGTTACTCTCAAAATTATTTTTGTATTCGATAATTAAAAATTTTTGCAGAAATAAAAAGCTTCAGAAAATGTAATTTAATTCACTTGGCAAAAAAGACTCTGCAAGTGTTCTTTCCACTGTGTTCTACCTTTACTTTCCTCCAAGAAAATAAAAACTGAACACAAATGAGTACACATTAATATTTAATTTCAAATGGAATTGCTCTCATAGTATATCTTTTCAGAATTTTAAGATGGTTTTATGAGGCCAGAACTTTTCATATATCAAAACCTGTATAGCAAATTAGAAGAAAAGGAGACCAGAGAGATTATCATTCATAAGCATAGTTCCAAATAATCTGAACAGGGGTTTGTGGGTTAACTCAGTTGTTTAAAGCGCTTGCTTGGGCAAACTCAGGCACAGGGGACTGTGGTTCGATCCCCAGCTCCACATGCCACACCAGGCCCACCCTGAAGGCACCCTGAGCCAGGAAAAAAAAAATTCCTTCCCAAATAATCTTAAAAAATATTTCTAAATTGAATAAAATCATATATAAAAAATGAATAATATGGAAAATCAAGAGCTGAGGAATGTAAGACTGTCCTAATATATGAAATTCATACCAATATAAATTGATATAAATTATCAATTTATTTGTCCTAAATTAACCAACTAAGAAAAAGTGAGGGGGAGAGAGAGAGAGAGAGAGAGAGAGAGCATTTCAAAAACTTAAAAATTATCAAGACCCAATATCCATTCTAACAAAATAAAAAATAAAAAATTCCTCAAGCGAGTAAAAGAGGAAAGGGAGAGACAACAGCGGCAGCTGATTTCCTTCTGCTGTGGAAGAAGAAAACATACACGGAGAGAGGCTGACAGTGCCTGCCTAAGCAGAGGGCAGAGCCTGGGTTCAATCCCCCGCACGCCGCGCCAGCCCTGCCTCTGAGGCATGCTGAGATGGTGATTGAGACTAGGTGTGGTGTCACACGCCTGTAATCCCAGCTCTTGGGCAGCTGAAAACAGGAGAATCACTACGAGTCCAATCTACGTAGTGAGACCCTGTAGACTGTTATTAAAATATATATATATTAAAAGAAAAAGATGCTGAAGTATGGATCGGACCAGGACACAGGTCCATCATCTAGTGTACCAGCTGGTCATCTCTGCGACACAATGTCTGAGATAATTACGGGAGAAAAGACTGATTTTGGCCAACAGATTTCAGTCTCTGCTTACTGGTCCTGTCACTTTGGGCCATGGCAGGGGCACGTTGTGCAGCAAAATGGCTCATGCCTGGTGGTCAGAAAGCAAAGAGAGAGCAAGGGACCATGCACCCAGTGTCCTTTTCAGGACACCCCCAGGGATGTGACTTCCCTCCCATGAGGCAAGACTGCTGAGTGTCCCTACTGCCCCTGTGGCCCCATGGGTTGGCAACCACACTCTTATCACAGGAGACACTCAAGACCCCCAGGTACAAACTACAAGGACAAGGTCACAAGTGCAGCTGGTAGATCTAGAACTGCCATGGACTAAGAGTACCATGTAGCAGTAGTTCCCAAGCACTGTGTGAGCTTCGTCTGTTGTGGAGTTTACAGCAGGCTGAGATTCAGTGTCTGAACTTATCAGACAGAAGAGGACCAGAGATGTACAGGAAGCTGCCCATGTGACTGCATGGCTGCTCCGAAATTCGATTTGAATTTCTCATGCCAAATGACTGTGCTGAGGTTTGAATTCAAATCTCTCAGGTAAAAATCTCTTTTTTTAATCAATGAAATGCCTGTAGGCATGTTGCTCTGAAGTCACACATCATGGCATGATGGTCATTCACCTTATTTTCAAGTATAGTTAAGTGATTATATAGGCGAGGCATATGCTAGACATAAAATAGTAAACTGACCAAAACATAGAGTGAGAAATATCAAAATAATTACAATATGACCAGTAAGAAACTGATTTGAAAAAATCTGGACAAAAACATGAGAGTCTTTGGTCGTACATCAGAAGAGCTGGAGTACAGTGTGATCCACGCTGACAGCTCTGGACATTTAAAAAAAAAATTAAGAGAATGCAAGATAGCTTTCATCTTGGCCACTGTCATGCCCTCCAGACTAAGGAAGACCTGGAAGCTTCAGGGCCATGTGAGCCACGGCCACGGCTGCATCGGCAAGCACCAGAAGCACCACAGAGGCTGGGGTAATGCTGGTGGCATGCAGCATCACAGGATCGACTTCGACAAATGTCACCCAGTTTACTTTGGGAAGGTTGGTGTGAGGCAACATCACTTAAACAGAAACCAGAGCTTCTGCCCAACTGCCATCCTTGATGAACTGTGGACATTGGTCAGTGGGCAGACATGAGTAAATGCTGCCAAAAACAAGACTGGAGTAGCTCTCATCATTGATGTAGTATGATCAGGCTACTACAAAGTTCTTGGGCAGGGAAAGCTCTCAAAGCAGTCTGTCATCACGAAGGCCAAATTCTTCAGCCCAAGAGCTGAGGAGAAGATTAAGGGTGTTGGGACGGGGGGAGCTGTGGCCTGGTAGCTTAAAGCTACTGGACTGGGGTCTCATTAAAGTGCTAACATGGTTTTCAGAGAGAGAGAGACAGAGAGAGAGATAGAGAGA
>NDGM011185263.1:1293-17893 GCA_002564305.1 Octomys mimax
GCAAAGCTGGCCTAAGAGAGAAGCCCTGGGAGCTACCACTGGGAGTGCCAGAGGGGCAGAGCCATGTAAGGCCTTGGAGCTCACAACTCATCACACACTGCTTCAGATGTCCCACATGGAATTACAGAATTTGTTTGCCCTGCTGGATTTTGGACTTGCCTTGGTCCCAATACTTAGTGTCCTGTTGGGTGTACCTTTTGGAATGGTAATGTTTATCTTGTGCCATTGAATGTTGAACAGGTTTAACTTTTCATTTGTACAGGGGCTCATAGCTAAGAGTCTGCCTTAGATCTTGGAGGAAACTTGGGACTTGGACTTTTCAGCAATGCTGAAACTGTTAGGACTTTGGCAACTCTGAGAGACGGACCAAAATGCCTTTTGTATAAAGGGATGTGCATGAGTCTTTGGGGGCCCAGGGGTGGAATATTATGGCTGTGTGTACGTGTCCCCACAGAGCTTCATGCAGTCATGGGGCGGACTTCTAGACTTTGTGGTTGGTTAATGATCCAGTGCTGGCGTTGTGGATGTGAGTGCTCTACCCAGCCTGGGTGTGTAGACTGAATGCGACATAAGGAAGACACTCCTGCTGTCAGAGGAGTTGCTGCTGCCACTCCTCTGTTTTCCTGTTGCTGTTCTGTGCTACCGTGAAGCTACCCTCTGCCATCTGCCACTCTGCCCTGGAACCAGCTGATTATGGACTGAAACCTCTATAGACTGTGAGCTAATTAAACCTTTCCTTCCTTAATTTCAGGTGTCAGTTATTTTGTCCCAAGAACTAGGGAAAAGTAACTACAACAGTGACCAAATCAGGGTGCAGAGTCTGATCTGCACTGGACATGGCAGTGCCGGAGTGACACTGGCCTCCATGTGGTGGCCATCACCTGCTGCACATGGCTGTCAAGGGGAGTTTAAGAATAAGTCTTCATCCAGTCTCAGTGTGCTAGGCTGAATTTTAGCTGTCAGGTACCTTTAACTCCCTATAGTATTTTTTAGGGTTTTCATTTATTTTTGGTACTGGGAATCAAACTCATGACCTCACACTTGCCAGGAAGGTACTGTGCCACTAAGCTGTATCCCCGGCTTCCCCATGGTGTTTTTAAATATAAGCCCAGACTAAAAATCCCTGCATTAATGATTTTTAACACTAGCATTAAGAGAGATGCTGTGGATGGTAGAGTTCAGCGGCAACAAAAAGCAAGGTTTAAAACTTCTGAATCATGTATAGTACATGTGGATAACATGTTTTAGGTAGTCTCCCCTTCTTGCAGACTAAAAAGGGCACAAGATTTTGAAACTACAAGTCCTGTGTTAAGATTTTACTCGGATTAACTCTGCTTTTACTCAGAATATAGTTGTTTTACAAAATATTTAGCACGAGATATCTTTTGGTTCTGCTTTGAAAGCATTACTTAAGAGATTTAGGCATCAGCTGTCTCCTTCCAGTGGCTTTTTCAAAAACTGGCCTCACAGATTTAATAGATCTGTTTAAAGGAAGCGCCATGTAGAAAGGCTTTTCACCCAGAGAAAGGAGCTTGTCCCAGCATTATCTCATAAGTACTCCCGCTCCCTGGGCTCCCTGGCTCACCTCACCATTCCTCCATCTCTGTTGTGTGCTTTGGTCACCTACTGTGTGTGTGCAGTGGTGGTGTTGTGTCCCTTCACTGATTATTGGCTATGTGGCAACTGGTGACTCACAGGGTTAATGCCATGTGGGGTGCCCTGTTTGTATGGAGGATGGGAATAAGGCCCAGGGCCCCTCTTTCAGGATGTCACGTTCCTAGCATGCACATAGTCATTCGTGAGAAAGCGGGATGACATAGGGTTATCCAAGGCCACGCAGAGCTGCACTGTGGCTACCCAAGGACCAGCCCCGGTGTTGTGTCTCCGTGGCGTTGAACCATGTGGGTTCGGACTTGGGGCCATGATGTTCCATTTTATTATTAACTGCTCTTCAGACAAGAATGTTGTGGTTTCAGATCCGTATTATTCTGTGGACCTGCTTGAGCCTTGGAGTGTTATTCTATAACTTCCAACACAATTGACTTTTCTCTATTTCCATCTTTTCCAGTGGACAGTTTCATAAAGGGCAGCGCGAATGGAAGAGCCCACTGCAGTAACTGTCCGGCAGCTGCAATCAAGGGGACTTGCTCCGTTCCATTTCTTCTTCTTGGGTACAATAGTCAGCGTTTGTAATATTAGTGACCTTTATAGCAGTCTGAATTTATGACAATATTGGAAAAAAATTGATTTTCACGTTTAGAAAATGTCCAAATAATTCATTAACTTCTCATGTTCCTGCACATTTCTGCAGGAAGTGATTTAACATTTTTCATAGTTAAAATATGGAACTAAACAGCATACAGAAATAGCATGTAAAATCCTGCTTACATTTCTAATACTAAAATTGCAATTATGCTTTTCCTCCTTTAACTTATATTAGCTGCTTCGGGTTGCGCTAAGTAGCCTTGTTTGGCTTTTGCTAATTATGAAGACTTTTGCTTAAACTGAAAGACTTAGTGCCTTCAAACTAATCATCAGGGAAAATTTAAAAATTTATGTGAAGGGCTTATCTGAAGGTACACTAACCTTTTATAATTTACTAGGTGTATTTATAGGCCAATGCTGAATTGCTCCTAATTTTTGTGCATTTTATACCTTATAAAATTAATATATTTTACAATATACTGAAGTTTTTCTTTGTTACACTGAAAATCCCACATTAGTGGGTACCACTGGAGGGCAGTGAGGTGCTGTTGTATACTAACACGTTCAGCTTTACAAAGGTCTTTGTGATAATTAAGTTAAACCAAGAGTTTGGGTGGGTTACAGTGACTGATGGGTAATATATTTGTCTGAATTTCCTAAGCATTTTTCTTGTTTTATATTTATGAAAGAATAGTTACTGGACTGGTAGAGATGTTAAATTGCCAAAACAAAAAAGAGAAAGATGTAGGTACTATATTTTAGACATAATAATATTAGATAATTCTAATGGATGCATAGAGATTTTTATCACAAGGTACATGCATTTCATGTAACATCTGTGCTTTTGGTTTTTCCTTTTACTATATCATATGTTAAAATTGTTACTACCTGCCAGAGCTAATTCTGTGAATGGCAAGGCCATGTACCTGAGCCCTGATTAAAACTGTAGATGCCGGATGCCAACAGGAACTGCGAGCTAAAAGGACTAGCTCACTTAATTTACTAAGGAAAAGTGAGCCACTGGTCTCACCCAGCAGTCTCACAAAGACTGTGTTCCATTGCAGTGCATTGCATATGTTTATTTTAAGGGGGTTAAACCATAAGAGAGGTCTGTTGAGTCCATGTGTATAAATTACCTTTTCTACTGTGGTATGAAGTACTTTATGCTATGAATAAGCAAAATACAGTTAAAGTGAATTTTCTTTATATTTCAGAGGATTGGTGGTATTTTTCATAAAAGATTGTAAAATCATTGAGCTGCACTTTAGAAATAAAATTTTTGACTTTGTTATGACAATTAAATTTCTTAGTTTAAGAGAAGGAGCAGGGAGAATGAATAGCTCTGTGGACACAGAGCCAGACTGTGCCGTCCTCTGGTGCCCTCTGGTGTTGCTACAGCAAGAACCATTTTCTCTTCCCTGCACCTTTGCAGAATTAGAACATGGGTGTGCACACAGGTTTCTTCCCATGGGATAATCGGGACGATGTCTGTCTGACCATAGCTTACATCCCAGTGGCTTACTGCTCCACCGTGAATGATTAGCACACACACCGCTTTCTGGGGAAATGGGCTGGCCTGCTTCCACTGATCATGGCTGCTTCTGTGTCTGATCAGCTTCCTGCCACGCCACCTGCATTGCAGGCTGAAATCGCTTGGTGACACTCGAGTCTCAGTAGCATTGTTAGGAAGGACAAGGGTGGGAGAAAACTGGATGCTTGGCAAGGAAGCGCTGAATGATCACTAAAATAAGATATGTACACATCCAAGTATTCTCCTCATAAAGTTATGGATTGGTGTGAAGCCTTAAATGTGAGCAAATTTCCTCCAGTTAATACTTTAAAGAGGAGAAGACCATGAGATTTAATGCCTCACCCAAGCCCTGTGCGGATTACTGAGACACCTAACGCAGTCAGATGTGCATAGGTCAACTACGTTAAAATATCAGTGTTTTAATCACATGTTAATTGTAATTGTTCAACTATTGCTGCGACTGCTAATACAAAGCTATTGTGACACATTGCACTTCTTAAAATGTCATTCTGCTGATTGATCAATTATATTCAGAATGTGATTGATAAATGTCCTACATAGGATTTTGTTATAAATTACTTATTGTATTTTGGGGACATAGTTATATGTTTTTCTTTATGAAAATTGTCTTTGCTTATGTTAACAAAGTTTCATCTCTTCCATCTTAATTAGAACTAGAATTGATAGTTTATCTTTGGAGATTAAGAACAGCAAAAGAGCTAATGCCTATTTATTGTGTTCATAGTCTGGAGTTATAAGTGGAAGTGTTTCTTTTCTTATACTCTATAGAAGTGATGATATTGGTCCCCTGACTTTTTTTAAGAGAAATAATAAAATAATAAAGTTTCTGTGTATCATCCTTAATACCCCAGGAATATTGTCATAAGCTTTGAGTTTTCCTCCTATTCAAAAGTTTTGTTAATAATCATGTTCATTTTCACTGTTAATCATACTTTTCTCTTATAAGATAGAAATAAGTCTGTCAGTTTTAAATAATCACTTCTGTATCAGTAGGTCATCAAGATGTACACACATATGCTTGCCAATCCATGTTGAGATTTAGAACACATTTCTTTAACATTTCTGGGCAAGCAGTAATGTTCCATTGAATACTGGCCATGCTCTAAACTGATTCAAGTATGGTAGTAAGGCCCTTTTCTTTATTTTGTAAGAAGCCAGGGACACAGGTCATTTGCATATGTCATGAGTTTTAAGATTTTATTTGATGCAGAAGTTTGTGTCCAACAAGTCAAAACAGCCTAATCCCCCAGCTGCTTACTGTGCTGTTCTCCCTCTTCTAAGCTTGCTTCCTTTTGCAACTGTTTTCTGAAAATATGACCACTCTGGATTATGATCTGAATGTGGGACTGGGGATACAGCTCCGAAGTGTAGTGGCTGCCTGGCACACATAAGGTCCTGGGTGCGATTCCCTGTACAGAAAAAAATCAATGTGCATGAATTCCTTGACCCAGAAGTGTTACTTTTGTTTTATCCTCATTTACATTGGCTATTTTTGTAGCACTATATTTAGGTTATGCTGAGTTTTGAGTTAAAGTCCTGTAGCTATACTGATTTTAAGGGAAAAGACATTAGAATTGTCTTTTCACTGACAAAATATCCAGTATTTATGAGGGGAAGCATTGTACCTTGTATAATTTTTGTTACAAAAGTATTCTTTCCTTTGAGTTACTTGGATGTTCAGGGGTTTCTACTTACTAACCCTATATCTACTTGATTTTTTTTTTTTTTGATAGAACAATCTCTAAACAAGACAGCTAAGAGCTCCTACAAATAAATTCTTAGCATCTTAAATTGCATCACTCCCAGAGTGGTGAGGTGAGGAAGTCACTCCTTAGGGGCCCATGATGCTGATGCATGGTGTCCTGTAGGGGCTCCTAGGATCCCACCCAGCCACAGGAGAAGAGCCAAGTGAATACGATCATGGCGGGCCTCTCTGAAACCTCAGGACAAGTGTGTCCTGCCCAGTGTGTTGATAGCTTTCCTGATTGTCTCTCCCCGCTGTTCATTGGCTTGGACTTGTGTGATCAGTTGCTTCCTTTGTGCTGGCCTCAGGTCAGTTTCTGGACTGAAAATCCTATAATCCTTTATTCACTTGCATAGAATTATCATTGCGTTATCTTCCCATGGACTTCATATGTACCGAAGAGCACAGTACGAGGTGCCTACTGGAGGCCTGGCCCATCTTCACAGCCAAGTCCCGCAGTACGTTTTCATTCCCTTCTGGACAGTGCTTCGCTTTCCCGCAGCCTTGTTCAGTGATCAGTTGGTGGCTGGGCCCCAGGTCAGCTGTGACCAGATTCTCAGCGGTACTTACACAGAGCAGCCATGACAGAAATAAAGAGCGAAGTAGATGGATACTAGGAAATGGGGAGATAGATCTTGGGCAGAAGAAAAGGAGACCAAGAGATCAAGGGAGAGAAGAAGGAAGAAGCGGGAGGGGGCTGAAAAATATAATTTAAGATATGCTATAGACATGTAGCAGCTTTCCATGAGGAATGCAGTTGTTATGGACTGCACGTATACTAATACAAAATAAAAACCGGAATAGAAAAAGGAGCATTGCAGAAGTGATACAGGCCTACTAATCATCTTCCTCTAAAGATGTTCATGCTCCATTGCTGGAACTCTGTGCTGTGTTATTTTATACAGCAAAGGCAATTTTGTAAATGTGATCAAGTTAAGGGAATCACTCAAGTGAGCCCAATCTAAAAGCATCACAGCTCTTTTAAAAGTTGAGGACTTTGCCAACCAATGGCCAAAGAGGGGTGAAGAAAGAAGGTCCAGAGAGATGCTGTGTTGCTGGTGTTGCATACAGAGAGGAGGCCGTGAATGAGAGGTGAAATCTCCTCTGGGTGGTGGAGACGACTAGGACATGGGTTCTTCAAGCATTCAGAAAATAAATCACTCAGTGAAAGAGATCAGGGGCCAGCCAAATAGCTCAGTGGATTAAAGACCCTGGAAGCAGGTGCAGGCGCTGGGGCCAGGGTTTGATCCCCAGGCCTACCATGCCGGCCCTGCCCCCAGGGTGTGCTGAGACAGCTATGGAGACTGGGCGTGGTGACATGCGCCTGTAATTCCAGCTCTTGGGAGGCTGTAAACAGGCAGATCACTATGAATACAATCTAGTAGTGAGACCCTGAACACCCTGTAGACCCTTCCCAAAAAATACAAATAGATGAATGAATAAATAAAGAGATCAGTATTGTTTTGTTGAGATACACATGCTTTTGAGCACAATTAATGAAAAAATCTTTCAATATTAAAGAAAAGAGTATGTACATGGGAAAAATTTCACCATGAGAGAGCTTTGATGGAAAAACTGTCAGTGGCTATATAGAAAATAGTATTGATATTAGTTTGATAATATAACGACTAATTCAATCTCCTATTTCAAATATTCTAGGGTTAATGACTGGGTCAAAAATGTATTTATCTCCAGCAAAACTGGTAGGTTTTATTGTTTTCTCTACATTGCATTTGACATTTGTTTTCAAGAATGACTATGGCCCCTTCCAAATTATACCATGCTGTGACTTCAAAGTTTCTGGTCATAAGACAGATTCTTCCCAGAGTTTTTGGAGGGAAAAGGGTGATTTTCTTTTCTTTTAGAAAAAAAATGACTAAGCTAACTCAACCTGTATTTCTAACATTCAGAGAAGCACTTATGATCTATTACCCACGATAGATTCTAAGAAAATAATATATATTCACAACCATACTCATCTTCACAATAGGAAGAGGTTCTAGGTAGCCATAATTTAGTTTTCCTTATAACTCCCAGGGAAATGGCGACTTGAAAATTTGCTTTATTTCAAGTTGAAGAATTGATATAGAGACAGATAACATTTTTTAAATTTATCTTTTTAATTCTTGCATCACTGAGGACAATACTTTGCTGTTTGCCCTGTCCCAGGTATACAAGGGTATACACAAGCCTGTAACATCATTAGCTACAGCAAATTTACTAGACAGCATAGCAAAGTATAGGATTAACTGAAGATATATTTTAATACGAAAATGCTTTAAAATAACATGAGGTCAGTGACCATTTGACTGTACAATTCACTCATCAAAATATAAATGTCAGCTCATGTGTGGGAATTACACCAAGTCTTTCGAAACACAGCCCAATGCTTAGGAATGTGTAGACTTCATCAGCGCTTCTTTAAGGGGGTGTACCTAAAACTTCCAAAAGCACCCCAGACATTTGGTCAGAGATAAACTTAAGGCATTCTTCCAAATGAATGTAAACTTTTCTGAAGTGGCCTTCCTAGGAAAGTGTTACAGCTGTGACCAGCCTGTGCTTAACTGGTGGTGCTGTTGCCTATTTTTAGTAACACATTGTCATACTAATCATTTTGCAAAAAGTAGCCTAAAAATCCTCCAATTATAAACCTGTCTGGGGTGCTTTTACTCAAAGACATACAGCAGGCACTGTCTGTTGACTTTTCCGCAAATCCTAAGTGTTTTCTGCTACTAATAGTCTTGTCTTTAGCATCCGTGACTAATACTGTGTGTGCTCTAAATACTAGGCTCATCTATCGAGAAATAATAATTTGCCTACGGTAAAATAATTTGACTAAGGTAAAATGGAATTTAGAGTTTATTTTAACAATGTCTTTTCCTACAGAAGCATTCAAAATAAATAGTGCTGCTACATTTCAGTACCATGACGTTTTTCTGTCTGTTCCACCTTTCCCAAAGTGGTTTTCCGAGCATGTGAACTAACCTGACTACGCTGGAGATGTGGCTGTAGGGCCCCTATCCAAGTCCCCTGTTGCAAGCAGTTAGCTTCATTTAATCTCCTTCTTAGCCTTATAATTGGCAGAGACCACCAAGTAATTATCTGGATTCATGTCCTTAAGGGTTGGAGATTTGCTCTGGATGGGGGATGTTTTGCCATCCACACGGGAGATCTGCAGCATTCGGCAAGGGTCATGTTTCAACAAATACCCAGCAAAAGTTTCCCATCCGCCTCCCACACGCACCATGACATGCTTGTTGTGCAGCATCTGAAATGAAAGAAGAGGAAGAGCGTTACATTCTGAGAGGCCGGGCGGCATCTGGAACGCACCCCCAGTTCTAGCGAAATCAGTGCTGATTGTCTCACATCTCCGCCCCACTGTTTGCATGATTTATTTCAGGCATTCAGCGTGTAGTTTATGAGAGCAGCCTTGCCCTGGCCATCAGTGCGTGTGGCGGGAACAGCCCTGGCCTCGTGTGATGTGCGTCAGTGGCTCTGAGGGCTTCTCTGACATTTTCATTACAGCTCTCATCACTGCCTCCGGGTCCTGCCTGTTTCCTCCAATTAGTGCTTCACTCTTCCCACCAGGTTATTTCCTTCTCAACCAGGGCTTGGAAGACCATGACGGTTATGATGTCAACAGTCACGCCAACCTGTGACACAGGCAGGTTGAAGATGCGCTCAGCCAGACTGAAATCTTCCCCAGGCTTTTCCTGAGCCCTTCAGGACAGGATGCTTTTGGGTAACTAAGCATTCATGTTTTCCCTAGTGTATGCTTCCTAATTGCTTTAGAATACATTTCAAACCGAACCAAAGAAACCAAACAAAGAAAACAACTTACCTTTAGACCCAGGAGCTCACTAGCCCTCCAGTGTAACAAAGTTGTACATTTAAAAAGTGAACAATACCTGGCTCTTTTTATCTTGTCAAAACATACTAGAGTTGTGGAGATATGGCGTGGCAAGCCAAAGAATTTGAACTTAGCTTCTTCAAATAGCAGAAAATTGAAGGAAGACTATGTCATAGTCCCAAAAGATCCTGCTGATCTGCTCTCCTACCTATAATTTTATGGTTGTGTCATGGTGCCGTAATCTAGGAAGGGGGTGAATTGCAAGTGGGCTTAGGGAAGCCATCTTAACTGGAGAGTCTGTAAAATTCCATTGGTTTTCTCTTTCTTTTATGGTATCAGGAACTGAACTTAGAACCTTGCGCTTGCCAGGCAGGCACTGTGCCTCTGAGCTACATCCCCAGCCCCTTTTCTCTTAGTCAGTCTGACACCAGGACTTTGTTGAATCCCATCCAAGGGGCATGGCTCAGGCTCATGCCACCTTCATTTAAACTTTGAGAGTTGGAGGAAACGTAGGGCCTTCTCTCCCTATGCCTGCAGCCACAAAACCTTGCATACGTGTTTCAGGTTTTCACTGAATTTAGTATTTCTATCTGCAGAATCAGGCTAACTGCCTTGTCTCATGGTTGACATGAAGCAGTTTTTAAAATCAAAAATACTATGTCACCTGTGAAAACACAACAGTGCCTAAAACTATTTGACTCAAGATATACCTCCTGGCCATTCTTACAGTTTCTAGGATTTTAGAATAGAGGGAAACTTAGGAAATGGCTTTTAGCTGTAGTCTTTTTATTTTAGCCTCGTAAGTTGCCCGTGGAATACAGTCCACTGAAATAGGAAGTGCAGGGGAGGAGCTGGGTTTTGCTTGCAGCTCTGCCCCTCCTGGTCTGGCCGGGGTGGCGTGCTCCTGTGCAGGTGAGGCCTCTGAGGACCAGATGCTCATGAGTTGCTTAGGCTCATGTTTCCTGACTCCAACATAATGCTTTTCTCATGCGAGTTCCTGCTCAATCAGCACATCCCTCTAAGGCTTTTATCATGTGGTCAGTGCAACTTTATTTCAAGTGTATATTCCTCTACCACAAACACAGAGACCCTGCAACAGAAATAACAAAGGCAAGTAGCATGTGGCCTTCCTTCGTGCTGCCCCAGAGGTGGCCTAGCTCATCACTGAAACGCAAGCTCCCAGGCCTGCTAGCTATGCGCAAGTGTTCCAAGCATCCTCAGCGGATAGCATGCACCAGGACCAAGCTACTCCGATAAGAGAGAAGCACCAAGAAGAACACTTCTGAAGTGATTACTTCTGGGAGACCATATGAGAAACAGAAATACCTTCCAACCTGGAGTATACTGATCATTTAGGACAATCTATTTGTAGACTTTTTTGTTTTTTACTTTAAATATTTTTTTTTTTATTTTAAACAAATTTTATTATGGCCAGCCAGATACCTCAGTGGATTAAAGCACCTGCTTAGGCGGGCCCAGGGACCCGGGTTCGATCCCCCAAACGCCAGCCACGCCTTCAGGGCCCACTGAGACTGCGACTGAGTCTGGGTGTGCTGGTACATGCCTGTAATCCCAGTTGTTGTCCTGAAAACAGGACAATCACTACAAGTAGTGATTGTAGACCCTGTACTAAGTACATTAAAAAAACAATAAATTTTATTTTTAGTTTAAATATTTGTACTGTACATTGTATCTATAGTTGTTGCATTGAACTGTATGTTACCACCCTTTATACTTTTTTATTTTTCATCTTCATCTTTTTTATCCTTGTTGTTTTTTTGAAAAAGGGTCTTGCTATGTTGTTCAGGCTGATCTTGAACTCACTGTCACCCAGGCTCCCTTAACCTCACCGGGATCCTCCTGCCCCAGCATTCCACATGCTGGGATTATGGTAGTACCTGTTTGTTTTGCTTTTTATTATTTTACTATGACAGCACCTTGTGAATTTGCTAAACTGCCAAGTTTGAGCTTGAATTTGTGGTCCTCCTGCCTCAGCCTCCCAGACAGCTGGAATTACAGGCTTGCACCACAATGTTGGGCTTATTTGCAGATTTTTAATGAACATGCTGGACTGTGAAGTGGAGTCAACATAAAACAGAGGCGTTACTGAAAGCAAATGGAACAGGAACTACATTTCGTCCCATCTGCTCCACATCCTTCCTAGGAAAGATAGAGACTTTAGTCAAATATTTTTTAAGCTTTCATTAGCTGATGATCAGCAGAAAATACGTTCATATAATATATCTAAGTTCATTTTTCTCCACGCTAATTTGAGGCTACCGGACATAAGTTTGTTTCTGTGAGTAGCTTCAGTCTTCTGAACGATGGCTTTGTCTTCTGAAAGCGCCTTTATTCAGCAGAACAGCTGAGAAGGCCTCCGCACTCCCAAGGCTCTGCGGATCCAATGCGTGCGCGTGCCGGGGGCGTGGGCGGGCGCGGCGTGTATCCACGTGCCATTTTCTTGTTTTGAAATCTGAACTGTGGCTTTCCTGTGATCATTTCATTCTTTGTTTGGATCGCGCTCCGTAGGCAATCCCTGCAGAGCTGTTTTTCTCCAAAGATGTAGACTACATACCTACCTTCCCACTCAGGTTTTTCAAGGAAGCAATGCACAAACAATATAACCATCATAAAACTAGGAAGGAGCTTTGTTTTTCCTTTTAGAGACAGGTGCAACTTGTAAAACATGTTCGTGTGGCCTGCCTGAGGCACAGTGTCACGGGAGACCGAAAGATCAGGACCTTGCTAGTGTCAAAGTAGGAGGCTTCCAGTCTCCTAAAGGGTCCTATGTCTCAGGCTTAATAGTGTGTTTTATCTTTCAAGTTTTTAAATATATTTCGAAGCTTTTTTCCTGATCTTTCTCCTGGACCCACACACAGCTCTGAAACACGGGTCCACATAAATTTCTCAGCACTGTGAAGTGCTTCTCTCGTGGGTTGGCGCCAAGCTCAGGCTCCCATCCTCTTTTTTTTTCTATCCTAAGCTACATTATGAACAAAAATAAGTGCATGCATAAATGCATTCCCACCTGGCACCAAGTGCTTTCGTGGTGTAGCCTTTACCAAGGGCCTAATCATCTATAATCCAGGCGCACATATACTTATCAGTAATACTTACAAAATGGGCTCACTGCCTCTTCAAGGATGGATATTAACTCCATACTGAAGACGAGCAATTAGGAAGCCCATTTCCTTTCCTCGTGCTTCCGTTTGGTCACCTCTGAGGGCTGAGAGGTTTTTAGGTTGATATCACTGGGCGACAGTTCCAGGTGGGATTAAGATATTAAGGTCATAGAGACTGGTCATCCTTATTGGAGAGATTTAATTTCATGCCTTTATTTAATTTAATTTTTACTTTGGGCTCAGTCTCAAAAACAAAAAAGTTTAGCCCCCACTCTGTCTCCATGAACAAAACCTCTACTGTTTAACCTAAAAGCTAATTAACATCCTGCAGACCAAGTAAGTCACTCTTATGTACCCTCCTTTGTGACACTTGCAGAGGGCCACAGCTGGCATGGAAGGCAGATTTCCGCTTGATCTAAGAACTCAACCCTTCTACAGACTTAGGAGATTTGTGATATTAGAACCATTGCCACCACCTAATCCTCTTGTTTTATTTTTATTTTGGTCATTGCATCGTTCTTCTCCCTATGCTCAAATACACTACTTATCTGCACCCTAGTTCATCTGCTGATTGACCACTTTAGCTTCGTCCAGGCTCCCTCCTCACTCCTGATACCTCTGTCAGGTGACTGACCCAAACCTGCATCAGTCATTTCCCTTTTTCCTCTCAAGAAGTTCAGTTTCTCCCTGACCATCTTAACACCAATCCTTTTCATTCTTGCTTATGTACTTTCTTCGTATATCTGACCTTAAGTGTACAGAGGTGTACGGCCTCCTATCTTCTCAGTTACTGTGCAGACCCACAAAGCACAAGGCTTCTGTGCTCTACCTCCTAACTGACCCCACTGAGAAAAGGAAACAGGGCTTTTTGATGCCCCAAATCCACCAAATGGCCTCTACTCCTTGTCTGTGTGCAGGATTTCAGATAATATTTGGCTGCTTCCTCCTTGTGCATACTCCTTGACTGCTTATGATGAGACTCTTCTTTCTGGATGGCATGCAGCCTCATTCATTGCTCTTCCTCTGCTTCTTTTTTTTTTTTTTTTTAGAACTGGGATTGAACTCAGGCCATTGCCATCTCCCAGCCCCCTTCTACCTTCTTAATAGGACCCATTTATTTTACCTGTCCAAGTTTTGCTGTTTCCAAGGATTGTGCAATTTCTCACTGCTTTTCTCATTCTGACCTCTCTCCATCTGTGATCTTATGATTTTCACTACCATTTAACTTTGTCTCTGAACTTTCAAGGGCTTCAGAATACAAACCTCCCCTGGGCCACTGTCTTCCACTAGAAACTTCCCCATACTTTTCATAGTAGGGATGCTGGCATGAGCTTTTTCTGTAATAAGATGCCAAAATCATTCATTTACCCCTAAAGGTCTTCGGGGTCTTTGATACCACTGCAGCAATTGAATTCAGCACCTCCTCTTTCCTCCCAGCTACTGTTAGGGTGTTGCTGCCTCTGGCATTGCCCCTGTGAATCATTTAGTGATTCAGTCTCCAAAGGGATTTCCTAAAATGCAAACTTGATCTGCCTGCTTTCTACATCAGTAACTTCATTAGTTATGTCTCTCCTACGGGATGAGATTCAAGTTGCCTTATTTGTCTGCCAGTCTGGTAAGCCTTTTCTCTGAGCTCCGGGATGCCAAAATGAATGATTTTGGCATCTAATTACAGAAAAAGTTCAAGCCAGCATCCCTACTATAGAGCTCTCTGAAGAGCAGGACAGTACATTTCTCATGATGGGACCCTGACTTGCATGAACACAGAATGAAGTCAAAACTGGAATCACGTGGTCTTGCCTTCACTCCACTTTCACAGGCTGCACTAGCTCTTCCTCACTTGTCACCTCACCGTCAGTACCGCACCCGTTTCATAGATATTCTCTAGCCTGGAGAAGCTAGAGAACTTGCAGAAGATGCTCAGGAAAATGTGAGCAGAACTGGGATGAGAACCTTTTCTCCCACCTACTCTGCAAACTGCTTAGAGTGGAATTTCCATACGCGCTTAGTTACTTGCCAGTCCGTGCACAGACGGAACATCAGCAGTGCAGCCCGAGCACTAAGTAGCTTGAGCAGGTTAACAGTGCTCGTATAAATGACTTACAGAGTTATATCCTCATGCTGCATTTCACTCCAGAGGGTGATCCTGTAGAGGCCCTAATTATTTCAGCAGCAAACATGCATAACAGGATGGCATAGAGCTTGAGCTCGTGTCTGTGGCCACACTTGGTGGCTGGCATTGATGTGCTCAGCGTATATCTCATTGCTCCTTATTTTTATCCTTCACATTATTATTTTTTTTTTCCAGAACCAGGCATTGAACTCAGACCCCTGCGCTTCCCGGGGAAGCGCTCATTCCACTGAGCGATCTCCCTGTCCCACATTACTCTTTTATTACAAAAGGTCATCTATCTTGATGAGGACCATCCACACACAGATCAATGGAGGATGCATGAGTGAGCGCTTAGTTCCAGTTGTTCATTGCACTTATTCTTAAGGCAAAGTTTAGAGTGGCCACAAACGTCCACCAACAGTGTGTGTTACAGGTCCGGTAGGCCTGTTCCAACTTTTGTGTCTTTGTGTGGTCTGATGTGTGACTCAGTGCCTCCCACTGTGCAGCAGAGGGGAGGAGGTCTGTGACTGATTTAGACAACATTTCTCAGTGATGAAGGGAGAAAACAGAAAACAACCCAAATACACTTCATCCTTCTTCCCAGGGACCTTAACAAAATTCTAGAAGCATTTGCTGGAACCTTGCAAACATTGCAAACGCCATCACTGCCCAAGCCTGTGAGTGACACACACTCTGTACCCAGAGTAAAGAATCCATATGCCTCACATTTGTGCCTTTCTAAAAATATAATTTAAGCAATGAGCAACATATTTGCATTCTTATTGAAGATGTTTTCTTTTATGATTTTGTCCTGTGGTCCTGCTTAAAATTGTATTATTAGCTGGGCTTCATGGCGCACACCTGTAATCCCAGCACTCGGGAGGCTGAGGCCAGAGGATTGCTGTGAGTTCAAGGCAAGTTTGGGCTGCACAGTGAGTGCAAAGCTAGCCTTACCTACACAGCGAGATCCTGTCTCCAAAACACGAAAGCAATTGCTTTGTCTTACGACGTCTCCTAATAGGTAGCAGTACAAGGGAACCATGCCCCTTAGGTGCCACATGCCGTGGCGTGCGAAGGCAAATGACCGTGTGTGTCAGAAATAAAGAAGGTAAGAAAGACAGTTTCCTAGAAATAAATAGGAGAAGAAACAGCGAGCTGGTCAGCAGGGAAAGATCACACGGTGCCTCGTCAGAGCCAGACTGGAAATCGCATGGTCTTTATTCGCAGTGCAGCACACAGCTTCCCAATCAAGAATTGTGCTATTTCACAAAGTAGTATTGTGAAAATGGACACTTTAATACTTGATAGTGGCTGAATCACTTATTCTGTTGATCCTGCACTTGTTTATAGCATGTCAGAAAAAGGACTCTCTGTGTTTCACTGAACTGTCAGTCTATAACCTGTGGACTTAACTCCTGTTGTCTAGCACCACATTTTTATCTTAGTTTCCTAGCCTCAAATGTAACAGTCTCCTAACCAAACAAGTCCTGTAGTGCATTCTGATATTTATCCTAAGGAAAAAAAATAGGTTGGAAGGAATTAATTCTCACATGCACATTCAGAATATAATGGGCATTATTTTTTAAAAATATTTTTTCCTTACAGCATGCTTGCAGTACATAATCATTACATCATCCCTGGAAATTGGTACATGTACAGAACAGATTTTAATTGTTTTCATCCCTTTCTCTTTCCCTCTCTCCCCTCTCTCAATGTCTAACCCAAAATATAAAAAAACAGTAAAGTAGAAAACAGATAATAGGGAATAGGGAAACAGATCTTTTGTGCATGAGATGGGGACCAAGAGGTAGAAATTACTTAAGCTGCACAGAGGATCTGTGGACAGCTTCCTATAAATCTTCAGGAGTTCAAGGCTACCTCAAGGGAGCCAGGGCTCTTAGTAAGTATGAAAATGGGATTTCACAAAGAAGATTTTTTTTTTTTTCATTTCATGTATTTGGTACAGGGTCTCACTACGCAGCTCAGACTCGTAGTGATCCTCCTGTTTTCAGCC
>NDGM011185265.1:0-15573 GCA_002564305.1 Octomys mimax
GAGGGGAGGGGAGGGGAGAGGAAAAGAGAAGAGAAAAGAAGAGAATAAAAGAGAGAAATAAAAAATAAAAGAAAAGACAAGAGGAAAAGAAAAAAAGAGGGAAAGGAAAAGAATGAAAAAGAATTATCAAATAGTATTTAGTGAATATCTGAAAAATTGATAAAAAACATAAAACCAAACACAACTTTTTATGTTACAGCTCACAGTAAAAACCAAAGTCACTTAATTATGACACATAGTGTCATTTATTTTTCAAGCTGTAGTTATGGAATTATAAAGTGATTTCTCTTTTTTCAGTTGGGGATACAGAATACAAAATCAAGTCCCGGAGATTCCATAGTGTTGTGGTGCTCTAAAAAGTGCAATTTGTGTGTTGTGGCGACAGAAAAGTTGGCCCTTCTGGCCTGGGATAAGAACACTTAAAATAATAAAACAAAGGAGAAACATGATATAATCATATTTGGCACAATATTTTGGATTTATCTTTGTGCAAATAATATCTAAAATTAATACAAAGGCCTCACAATACTATGTTTTTTCTAAAATAAAAAATTCTGAATAATAATGTATAATTTATATCAAAATTTTATTATGAATATTATGTATGTATGAATCTACATTTTCCCCTTACTAAATTATCATTAAGGACAATCCACTCAGGTCCCCTCTATCACTCTTTTGGACAGAAGCTTTATTTCCTTCAATAAATCAATAAATGTATTTCGCTCTTTAAAAAATCATTAAGCAATAAAAGTAAACAAATATGCTACAGAAGATAAAAGAAAACACATGAATTACATGACCTATGGAAATAAATTGAGTACCCAGGAAGGATAACAGCTCAGAAAATATTGTGAACTGCTAAACTTATAGTCATATTCCAGAATTTTTTGGTATCATTTCTGATACTTTACTCTAATGGAATTTGTATTCTGTATCATACCTGTGTATTTAAACCTAAAGCCTTTTCTAAAATTCTGTTTTTCCTTGGTGAATTGCAGGAGAGAGAACCATCAGATGATTTGTCTGCTCTCTTTTAAGCACCTTAAACTTTGATCTTGCTGATGTTTGTACTTCCTGATTCCAGAAAACTAGCTGATCTTCCTGAGCATTCCTGCTTTGTGGTGAGTCCCTTCTCTCTGTGATATTTGGACCACAATGTTTCCAGCAGCGGTTCTTGGTTCTACACAACATGGAACCTCTCAGTTCCCTTGACATAGTAAATTAATATTACTTATCAAATTTGGAGATATTTAAGCTATTATTTCTTCAAATATGCTTCCTTTTTTCTCTTCTCCTATGACTTTCACTATTTGCATATTAGTAAGTTTGATGGTATTAAACTTGTCTCTGAGATCTGCTCATCTTAATTACTTTTCTTTTGTGTTTGGCAGATTCTTCTATCATTAATCTTTAAATTTTCCAATTCTTGTTCTTCTACTTTTACTCTTCTGTTGATTTCCTTATAAAGAACCTTTAAAATTTCAGTAATTATATTTTTCAATTCCAGCGCTGTTAACTGGCTCTAATATTTTATTATAATCTATTTATATTCTCTTCAGTAGTGCTGTTATCCACAGTTTTGTCTTTCATGTTCACAACCAGATCTTAAACATTAAATGGAAAATTCTAGAAATAAACAATTTATAGATTTTAAATTGCATTCCATGTTAAGTATTATGATCGTGTCTTTTACTGCTGTGCTCTGACCTTCAGGGAATATAAATCCTGCCTTTGCCCAAAGTGTTCACAATGTATACATAACTGTTGTCTACTCCCTGTGAAATATTATCTATAGCTCAGTAATCGCTGTGGTTTCTGATATTTAATAGAAGTCCTGAAGCAACCTTCCTTTGTAAGAGGAAACTACTATTAAATAAAATGATAAGAATCATTTTATTTAATTGCAGATGAGAGGTGTTTCTAATATACTTATTATATTTGATAGAAAATTCTTTGTATAATTTAGTCCCACATTTGAAACTCCTCAGGAATAATTCATACTGAATGTACTTCATGCCCTCTTATTCACTGTTCTCTTCGGTGTCACAAATCCTTTTGTTGAAAAGTACACAATTTAGATAGTACAGCTTGAGAATTCTACCAATCAGATTTTCCACTTGTTCTTAAGGTTTCTTGTCTTATAGGAGTTTGTTTGCTTCACTGTTGTGGTTGACATTTGTTAGCTAAATGACATTCTGGTATGAATTTATATCCCATGTTGCTATTAGTGAAGTCTATATTCAGTTTCCTCAGGGGGAAGCCTCAGACGGTCAGAAATCGCCTTCAATTCTTTGACCCTCAAGCCGTATTCTGCCGAAAAATCTTGTGGTGGGTGCAACGCTCTTTCAACTGTCATTGCCAAAGTTCTTTATTTTTCTTTATTTCTTGCAGAGTGCATTGAGATCCGTCAGCACTGACAGCCTCCAATTAAGTCTTCTTGCATGTTTTTCAGTCTATTAAACACTACGTGTATGTCAAAACTTTTCCAGTGTCCCTCAGGCATCACATTCCCTGGACCTGTTAAACTTTCCCCTTTGATTTAGTATTTACACTTGCCTTTTAAAGATATCTTTGCCACTTATAATGTTACAGGATTCTTCCTCTTAGTACAGCTAGCTTCTCTTAGTTCCTTGAAAAGAATGTTTGTGCTAATATTGTTTAAACAAGATATTATACCTCTATCGTGTACTCTGAATAACTTCTATGTGTATCAAGTATTGTAAGTGTCCTACTAAACTGTTTTGAAACTCAGGTTCATTGTTGGTTGGTTTGTCTTTAAAATAGAAAAAAAAAAAGTCTTTCAGAAACTTTAGCATTTTCTCAGTTACATTTATGCTTAAAAACAACCTTTTCAATACTGTATAGTGGTTATTTCTGTTTCAATGGTTAGCTTGTGGGCACTAGCAAGGAAAAAATTGCCCTCTCCTCACTGTTTCTTCGGGCTAGTTTACACAAACACACACACAGGCATGAGAGTGCATGCAGTGTTTCTCCATTTTTACTATTCCATTGTTGTGAACTATATTTTCTCCCTAAAAATGTATTTGAAAAGTTGTGTAACCAGGAGGTACATTTTCCAAGTATTTGCTGTTTCCCATGATTGACTAAACTATTTTATTTTTTTGCTTTATTTTGCAAAAATGCAAGTTCTAGCTTATAAACCAGATGGTCATTTTTTCCAAAGAAAGTTATAGGAGTAGATAGAGACCAAAATGTAATCTTAAAAATAATTTAATTAGCCACAGCTTGGTTATACTGGAGCTTCCAACTTAAGAACATAAAAAAGAGCTTTATTTATTTAAACGTTCTGAAAAAATTGACATGCAGAGATTTCAATACTGCTAGGAAATAAATCCTGTCCCTCCAAAATTGATATATTAAAGTTCTCATTTTAAATACAGTTGTAGTGGGGATGGTGCCTCTCATGAATGATTAATTTTGAATTATCTCATGAGCTTAGGGCTGCAACCTAACAGAACTGTAAAAGTAGTGTTTCAAAAAGAGTAAGAAATGTCAGGTCTTGGATTGTCTCTCTCTCTCTCTCTACCATATGAGAACACTGGGAAGGTCAGAGCTCAAAAACTAGGACACCTCATTAGCATCCGATTGGCCAACACTGATCTGGAAATACCAGTTATCAAATCTGCCCGCAAAAGCATTTCTATTTTAAAAGTCATACAAGAGATGATATTTTATGTTACCCTTTTGTTTCACTTGTTTGTGTTTCTAAATTTTCATACTATTTAAAATTATATCATTTGAAAAGCATTAAGAGAATATTTGTGATGTTCCATATGAATTTTGTGTCTGATGATTTAGCCACTACACCAATTAAAGATTTATCTCCAATTGCCTTTCTATTAACTGCATGCATCATTATGTTATCTATGAAATTATCAATTTTTGATGTTTGCATATTGTCGTTTTACATTCTATCCCATTGACTACACAATCCTGTGTGAAATAGAAGTACTGTAGTGGTAATTTGACTCCTTTGTCACTTCCATGATGTGAGAAAATTCTTAAAATATTTTACTTTTGATTATGATATTTATTGAGGATTTTCATGACTTTCTGATGAAATATGTTTATAAATATTGACATAAGAAAAAGATGTTAAATTTCACGAGCTACTGCTCTATATTCATTCAGATGGTACAATGATGGCTCTTTGTCTCAATGGTACCCAACATAGCTGTCAAATCAGCCATATATTGATAGATGATGGATGATTCATACATAGGTAAAAAGTGATATAGGTGCAGTACATGTGATGTTCACTATGTTAATTTTGTTTTGAACTTTTATACGTCTTTCCTAATAGTTTGGTTTTTTTTTTAATTTTTTGCATTTGGTACAGGGTCTCACTACACAGCTCAGACTCATAGTGATCCTCCTGTTTTAAGACTCCCTAAAGCTAGGTTTACAGGCATGCAACACCACATCTGGTCTCAGTGGCCAGCTCAGCAAGCCTGGGGCTGGGCCAGTGTGACATGTAGTCCTGGAGATTGAACCCTGGTTCCTGTACTTGCCTAAGCAGGTGCTTAGTCTGTTGAGCTATCTCCCTGGCCCATGCATTTAAGACATAATAAACTGTATTATGTTAACATAAACAATATTTAAAAATACATTAATTATATGTTATCACATATGTATACACACAAATGATTTACCACTTTTAGTATGTGAAAAATTTAACATGATTAGTTTATTCTTAAATATAAGAATAAATTACATGTCAAGTCATATGAGCACAGCATTTTTATTGCTGTTCATGTGGAAATTATTTAATAATTGTCTGTATTAATAGATTTTAGATTTTTTTGATGGTATTATTTTTTTACTTATATTTCTTAGTATTTTTCTTTTTTATAGTTTTTTAAAAATTCATTTATCTATTTATGTGTTACAAGGTCTTGTTACACAGCTTGGACACACAGTGTTCTTCTTGTCTCAGCCTCCCCAGCACTGGGATTACAGGGGTGTGCCACCATGCCTAGTTTTGATGGCTGGCATGAGCATTCAATGCAGGGGGATTGAACCTGGGTCCTTGCACTTGCCAAGCTGGTACTTAAGCTACAGAGCTATCTCTCCAACAAGGTAATTTTTCATTTGAATTTGAATTTTAAAACTTATTCATGCAAAATTATTCTTAATATTATATTATTACATAAACAATATCCTTGACTTTTATATATAATTATGTTTTTCCTAGCTATCAGTATTACAAACCTCATTCTTTCTTACTAATATGGTTAAAAAAAAGAGGTCTAAAGTTTGTTACCATAGTAAAATATTCCAAACTAACTCATGGGGTGCATTTTTTTCACTGCCTTTGGAAATTATATAAATTATAGACTTTTGTAGGAGTACAGTAAAATAAAACAAATTTGAATACAATTCTGAAGGCAATGATACATTTCATTATTGTAAGTAACAACAATGTATTCTAAAACAGAAGTCATATGGTGTTACACAGCACTGTATTAAGTGCAGTTTTTTCCATTAAAAATCACTACAGTCAAGGGAAATAGTAAAATTATTCCTGAAAACATCTATAGACTGCTGTGATAAAGTACACACACACACACACACACACACACACACACACACACACACTCAGAACTAATTTGCTTCTGATAAAGGATAAAAAACTGAGAAGAGAGATTTCAAAATCATTTGGCTGTTCTGCTGTTCAACAAAATGTTTCTCAGTTTTGCTACAAGAATATAAAAAGAATGAAATTACTATGCCAGGAAAAAAATATATCTGGGAGACCTAAATTTAATCTTGAAGTAATAATTTTTAAAAAAGAATCCGTGAGACATAACACCATCGTGGCTGATTGATGGTGTCAACTAGAGAAGTTGAGAAGTGAAACTAAGTCAGCTCAGCAATTCTGCACCCTCGGGTGTACAAGACCAACCCCAGGGTAGCTCTTTGCCTGGGTAGGGATTTTCCTGGATGAAATAAAGGGGAAAGGAGAAGGATGCACTTACTTCCTGTACTGGTGGATACATTGTGTCAACTTGAGAAGTTTAGAAGTTTAATTAAGTTACTCAGAAGAGCCAGCGTTCTTAGTTGTAAACATGTCATTCTGTGCAAAAGAAGGGCATGGACACTGTGTGAGTCCTACACCTCCAGCCCCAGGGTAGCTTGCTTATAATATAAGGAGGGGAGAGAGGGCTGGCTAGGAGCTTCAGCTGCTGCTCTTCCCTTTGCTCTTCACTGTTTTCTGCTGCCATGAGCTGCCACCCTCTGCCATGGGCCACTCTGCCTAGGAGCCAGCGGGGCATAGACTGAAACCTCCACAAACTGTGAGCTAAATACACCTTTCTTTCATTAATTTTGGGTGTTGGGTATTTTGTTCCAGCAACTAGTAAAAAGTAGCCGAGACGCTTCCCTTCCTGGGAGGTGCTCCAGTCTTTGCCTGCAGCCTGGACTTCATCTCCGTGCTTCTACCGCACTCTTTGGCTATCGTGGTGAAACCCTTCAGCCTTCCATCCTAGACTCTTCAGCCTTCCATCATGGAACAATTGGTCTCTTGAAATAATAACTTTTTAAAAAAGAATCCATGAGACATTAATGAGGATTTGCACGGAAACGGCAGTGAGCTCCAGATTTTGGACTGAAAGCTTCAGCCTCCTGCGTACAGATGCACTCTGCAGGCTTGCTCATCTGGCTCCGTGCCTGACTACAGTAAGCCCGCCTTGCGCATCTGTACATCTTGTGTAATGTCTATTTCTCTAGTAAAACCCTGACGGATAGAGCCACTGAACATTACCATGATACATAAGATAGAGCTCTGATTTTTATGAAATCATATAACAAAGAATATATGTTTGCATAAACCAATGTAGCCAAAACATATTCAACTGTACTCATAGCTTCAGCGATGTGCCAATATTTCTATTGATATGTTTGTGAAATTAACATTATGTCAATGTACAGAAAACATTAAATATAAAAATAATGACCTAAAATATACTCAGAAGAAGAAAATACAAGAAAAATAAAAATAATTTGGAAAATATTGATGGCATCTTGAAAGGTAAAAAATTCTCAAAGACTGAAGTTACCTTCAACTACCTGGTGCTTATAAGTAGAATGAATAAAAAGAACTTTTACTGAGAAGATATGCTTTATTTATACAAGTAGGAGTGGAACTATAGAAAAAATTAAAACATATCATGGAAGAAAAAATAGAAATTTAAGCCAGGCAGGGTTGCGTAACCTTATAATCCCAACACTCTGGAAGGCTGAGGCAAAAGCACTGCAAATCTGAGGCCAGCCTGGGAATTTAGTGACTTCGTAAGACCCCCACTTAAAAATAAAAATAATATGAGAGGGAGTGGCCATTGCTGGTGATATTGCTCAGAGTGAAAGATCTGAGTTCAACTGTCAGTATGACATACATGCACATATACACACAATAAAAATCAAAATTTAAACTTGTATATTTAAGAAAGCAACGGACCATTGTAAATAGAAACATTTTTCCCACTTAGGATTCTTGAGAAATCTCTAAGTCTCATAAGCCCTAAATCACAACCAACATTCAAAATATTTAAAATTTGGCCTCAGAAAGGCCAGGTTGACCTGAAAGAAACTTTGTGCCCTGGTAATAGAAACTCAAACTTAATTTTGGTTGCGTGGGGTTTTGTCTTTGGTTTTGATTTTGTGGCAGTTGGGATTAAACCTAGAATTTTTAGATGCTGTGCAGATACTCTAAGAATGAACTACACTGCCAGAGCCCCAAAAAGTTTTAAAGGAAAGAAGCTAACTGCAAACTGAAAATATAGAGTGCAACATCCACATTTTATTGCGCAAAATTCTGTTACAACAGCTTAAAAAGATAAGCACAGAAATATGGCAATATAATTTCTGTCTTAAGAGGAGTATTCTGGCTATGGAGTACATAGCCCAAGCCAGTGATATTAATGGTAATAACACGTTCATAGCACACATACACAGTTTTTGAACATGTATTTTATTTATTATTTTTGTAATAGCCAAAATTTTTTAAAAAGCATGTGTTTATGAAGGGGTTAACGAATAGAAATGTGATGACTCTACACACCACTCAGAACTGAAAGGAAACAAGGATAACCATAATAAATTGTGTGGACCACCAGAACATTATATGCTCAAAAATACCCAATGGAAAAGATCACATGGAGTAAGATTCAATTGACATAAAATTATAGTATGGATAAATCAAGCTTAGTCACAGCGACATGATCTATAGCATGATTGCCAGGGCATTTTAGGTGGAGGGACTACAGCCTGGGCACAGCCATAATCAATCAATACAAGTGATGAATGTGTCCAATATATCTTGAAGGGATTTTCAGCAGGTGCATATATTTGTCAAAGCCACTAAATTATATACACAAATTAAGAGTTTGTTACCCATTTAAAGTGTACTTAATAAATAAAGTTGTTCTTCAAGGCAAAAATAGAAACATAAACAAAAAATTCATGCTTTTTAAGCATAACATTTTTAGGCCAGATAACTCAGTGGACTAAAGCACCTCTTGGCAGGCACAACGACCAGGATTTGATCCCCAGTGTGCCTTGTGGGCCCTGTCCCCGGGGTCGCTGAGAATGTGAACAAGACTGGGTGTGATGGCATGCGCCTATAATCCCAGGGCTTATGAGGCTAAGTACAGGAGGATCACTACCAGTCTGACCTGTGTAGTGAGACACTGTATATGTTGTACTAAATACATAAAAGAATAAACAAATACAGTTTTTAAATGAAATTGAATACAGATTTGTTGAACTGTTTTGCTTTGCTCTATGAATACTTTTTTCTTAAGGAATCTAGTAAGAAGCTGTCAGCAAATTCTGTAGAAAAATATGATTATAAAACATTCTTCTAAGTTGACTTAAAAATTCCAAAACATAGTTTGTGTGAGTACACTAAGGCAGGCTGGGGATCCGCAAAGCAGAAACACGGTGAAGATATGCCTTTTATCTTGCCAAATTTTCCAGTTTATTAGAAAAGTCACAAACTACATTTCATATGAATACTTTGAAGTCTTCAGTAATTGACAGCTAGATGTATTTTTGCAATAATCTCTGGGTCCTTTACTTAGCATCTGTCCTAATGTTCTAGGCATTAATATCCTCAGCTGTGTAACCTCAGATTCTTGATCTCTCCTCTCTGCTTTGCCCATTTATTCTATGACCAATTTTTCAATAAACTGACCTGTTTTTGACATAGGACACCTCACTTTCTTTTTAATTTTTCATGATAGCCTGAGGCCAATTCTCCCCTGGGCTGGTCTTTCTCTGTTACTCAGGTGACTATCCAGAAAGACAGGTATAAACTACTATTGATTCACAATTAACTCCCTTGTCTTCACTTCTTTATAACAGGTAGAGACAGAAGATCATAGGAGGTCAAAACAGAAGTCAAATAAGACCTTTCCACTGGAATCAGCATCAGGATAGGAAAATCTAAGCTCTATAGAACAAATTACTGTGGATTCAGTCAAGGTCCAAAACTCCAAAAGCCCCAGGCATTTGTGGTCTGCACTGAGAGGAGCCCTAACAGGACTAACAAGGAAGTTAGAGGAAGCTCACCTTCGGCTTCAACCTCTGAAAGGGATATTCAGAAGAGGCTACTGAGTAAGCCCAGTATCTTTAATCGTTCTTGACAAGCTGTCTTAGTTACTTTATTGTTGCTGGGACAAAATACCTGACACCTACAAGTTAGAGGAGGAGAGAGTTATTTGGTTGCAGTTTTATTCCATGGTCCACTGGCTCTCAGGCAAGGCAGCATGGAAGATGATGAACATGCCTGACACAAGGCAGGATGCAGAGAGAGGGTGGAGGGAAGAGGTGGGAAGGAGTGGAACCTTGCAGATTATGGCCCAGTCACCCATCTCCTCCGAGTAGGCTTCACTTCCCAACATCACGCTTAATGATCAACTAAACAAAGGACGTTTCCACCGATATGGATTGTGGCTCCCATAACATGATCATATGAGGACATCTAGATGTAAACCATAATATTCTTCCCTTGATTCCCCCAAATTCTTGTATCCTTCCTTTAATGCGAGATGCATTATGAATGTATTCCATCTCTAACTATTGCCACAATCTGAATAAATGTTGTCATTACTAAAAAGCCCAAGTCCAGTCTCCTCTGAGATTTAAGGCAAATGCTTAGCTAGAATCCCTGGTGTAAATGAAAAAGAAGGTTAAACACTACCCAAATCAAAAGCATGAGGTAAATATTCCCATTCTAAAAGGGGAAAATTGGGAGATAGAAAGGAATGGCTCCAAATCAAGACTAAACGAACAGCGTAAACATTAAATTCTATAATTCCATATCCAGAAACAAGCTATGGTGAAATATGATCTCGAAAGGGCTGGATGGTCCTGCCTGTTAGGTTCTTCTGGTCCTTTGTAAGCCTCCTGGCCTTCCTCTATCAGCAACCTTGGGTCGTTCCTTGCAGCTCTGCTGAGACATTCTACATTCTTAACTTTTCTAACACCCTAAAGTCTCCATTGCACTGGCCTTACTATCACTAAAAGACTGTCATGGGACCTGATCACAGAAAACTTCCCTATCATAACCCTCATATCCCATATTCACACCCCTAGGACTCCAGAACACTAACATGCAAGTGCAACTGAAAGTATAGTATGTTTCTGCCATTATTTAGAAGTAAAGTTCTAAGGAAAACTGAAGAAAATAGGGAGAGCAAAACAAGCCAATAAAAATAGAAAAAAATAGCTTCTGAGACTCACAGTGTAACAACTATCAGCATCATTTAATTCTTAGCCAGATGATCATAAAATCTTTACGCAGAAGCCCCGCTCTTATTTTTACTCAGAATATCATGATGGCTCTCAAAATATTACAAAGCACATTAAAATATAAAATATTTAGGGTTCTACAAATTGAACAGAGGGCCAAGATTCAAGGCTAGACTTAAACACAATAGAGAATCTGTAGTTACTCTGACTAATATGGTTATGATGCTGAAGGAAAAAGCAGATAATGTACAATTACAGCGATGTGTGCAGAGAGGTGGGAATTCTGACGACAACAGGAGATATCAGAAATCAAACAATGTTGTCAAAAGAATTATCTATTAATGTATCTAGTTGCTGCAGGGTCTCACTCTACAGCTTGGACTTGTGGTGATCCTCTTGTTTTCAGCCTGCCCAGTACTGGGATTACAGGTGTGCACCCTTATGCCCAGACTCTGGCTAGCTCAGCCCACCCTGTGCGTGGAGCTGGCATGCTATGTGGTCCCTGCACTACCCTACCCTTGCCTAAGCAGGCACTTTATTCTGCTGACCTATCCTGCTGGACTCCAAAAGAGCTTTTTGAGATGGCCCATTATTGGATTTATCTGAAGACAGGATCACAAAAATAGAAGGAATGTTAATAGTAATTCCCAAGACTCAAATACAAAGAGAAAAATGAATAAAAAAGAGAAAGAACCCACAGTACATTCAGGAACTATGGAGCAGGTAATAAATGGGTGGAATATGCAAAATGGCAATACCACACAAAATGAAAATAAAGGTCAAAAGAAATATTTGGGACAATAAATGCTGGGACTTTAAAGCAATTAACAACACCAGGTTCAGAATCAGCAAAATCCTATGCAATTACTCACTTAGGTCCAAAGTCTCAGTATTGCTTGCTGCTGCCAAAATCAGAAGAGAACATTTATTTGATAAATGAGAAAGGATTTACTCAAAGCTCTTTCTGAGGAAATGGAGCACCTACTAACCTAAATTGCAGCTTCGTGGCTATAGATGTGCCTGGGTCTCTTACAGCAAGGAAGAGTGTGGAGTGAATGCAAGGGGGAAATAGCCCTGCCCGGGTGGTTGCATCGCTTCGGGAGCAGCACTCTTCCTTTTTGTTCCCCTGCCTGTCAATATACAAGTGGACATGGATCTTATGGTGCCAACATCTGCATAATTTGTTCATTTATCTGGGCTGAGCAGAGGTACGGGCGGTGGCTGGTGTTCCAGGCTTGTAGAAGTTTGGATTCAGCAATAAAATATATCTTTGTGTGGTAGTTGATACATTGTGTCAACTTGGCTGAATCAGCTTCCACAGTTCCTGGCAGGGCCCAACCTGGGGTGCGATTGGTTCCACCCTGGGGTGTGACTGGTTCTACCCTAGGGCCCTGGGCCATCCCAGAGTAACTCAGCACAAAAATTATATATATATATATATGGGGCTGGGGAGGTGGCTCAGTGGAATAAGCACTTCCCTGGCAAGTGCGAGGCCTGAGTTCAATCCCCAGTTCCGCAAAAAAAAAAAAAAAGAAAGAAAGAAAAAGTATACATAAAGGAGTTGAGGAAGGCTTCCTGGCTGCCCTGCTCTGCTTCTTGGAGAAGTCCCAGTCTTTGGAGGAACTTGATCTTCACAGCCGCGCCACTTTGAGGAGCTACCATCTTCACCCTGGAGCATCAGTGAAGGTGCAGGAAGAGAGAGGCTTGATGGACGCCGCAGCTGCGCTCCTCCTCCACTCTTCTTTGTTTTCTGCCACCATGCACTGCTGTCATTTTCATTGGAGCCAGCAGAGTATGGATTGAAACCTCCTCAAACTGTGAGCTAAATAAATCTTTCCTTCCTTCATTCTGAGTGTCAGGTATTTGTCACAATGACAGTAAAAAGTAACTAAGACACTTTGTTTAAGTACTCTTAAAGCACTTACATATACTTTGCAATCTCAAAGAGAGTCAGAAAAGGTGGGAAGTGCAAGCAATTCATGAATTGGTAATTGCTGCACTTTTATAAATGTGATAGCAAAGAACTCTTCTTCACAAGTACACATCTAAGAGCTAAAGAAACTAAGGTTAGGCTAATTCCAAAGCTAGTGTGCCCTTTCAGTTTTCATTTTCTAACTTGTTGGAAAAGTACTTTGACTATTTTATCATGGAAAGCACTATTTAAACACATCAAATGACCTTTAAAGCACAACTTACAAATAAAAACAATTTTATATAAAATGTACTGAAATTTTCATTTTGCTAATAAAATGTAGTATCTGTTCATTTCAGGCAACATTTCTTCTTTATGAATATGATGAAGATACTAATACTGACAATATATCTATTGAGCCTGAATCACATATATTGTAACATTATTAATTTTACTTTCTTCTCTGATACACATTAATCCTCTTTCAGTGACATCACAATACATATTATGCATATTTGATGAAGGCAGTATGTAAAATAAATATGGAGTTAGTAATCTGGGTATTGAGACTAATCTTAAAACAAGTCAAAGAAGGAACATATAAATGTTAACAGATTCCAGTAACTGAAATGCATTTATTAATTTTAAAACCAGACTTAAATCTATTAATCCTTTTAAAATTAGATTGCAATTTAAGGCACCATTTATATGCGCACATTTAGCTTTATGTAATGATATTTGAAATAGCTAATATAGTTCCCTAGGGCAAGTAGAAAGACATTACTTTGATATACTACTGTTTCAGTTGCTTTTCTCTCACTGAGACAAAATACCAAGTACTCAAACTTAAGGAAGGAGATGTATATTTACCCCACAGTTTGTGGAGCTTTCAGTCCATAATCTGCGGGCTCCAACACAGGGTGACATAGTACAGGGGCAACAGTTCAAGATGGCAGAAGACAGAAAAAATAACAAGAGCAAATGGGGAGAGAAAGCCTCTTTTCTCCCTTGTATCGTAAGCAGGCTACACACCCTAGGGCAGATATAGAATTCACACCATCTCTGACTCCGCCTTATGCACAGGAATAGGACGTTTACAAAGTGAAGATCCTGGCCCCCTACTGAATCACTTAGTTAAGCTTCTAAACTTCTCAAGTTGACATGATAAATCAACCATCACAATATATTAAGGCTTAAACAGCCACTTTAGGACGCGTCCTTTACACCCTAGGATGTAGAATTACAGAGTCAGTTAAGCTCCTAAACTTCTCAAATTGACTATAGTGATTGAGCAATTGTGTTAACTATAGAAATTAAAAGCGTAACTAAATGGGCTCAGGAATTCCACGCCCTAGAGCGCCGAGGCCCTACACGAGAATGACTCATCACTTAAAGGATATACAAGGGATCTGAGGGAGGATGGAGCATTCCATTTCCTGGAAGGAGCTCTAGCCTTTGCAGTCAGCTTTGATGTCCTTCTCAGACTTGCACAGAGCATTGCAGTGAGCTCCAGACCTTGGACTGCAATCTGCGGTGTGCAAACACCCTCTGCATGCTTCCTCATTTGACTTTGAGGCTGACCATCATAAGCCAGTCTTGTAATTTTTTATACATTCATCCACCTTGTGTTGCATCTGTTCCTCTCGTAAAAACCTGACTGATACATTGACATGATGGATCAACTATTACAACTACTTAGTTTAAAGTAATCTTTATAGTGTTCCTCTTATTTAAAAAAATTCTCAAAGATTTCCAGTAAGAGTCACATAGTCCTGATTTCCAAGCAAATAAAAATTAATAATCAGTTTACCCTATAATATAAGATTTCAAGGTGCTCTGGTCTGTGACCTTCATAATGGTTCTCACATTTGTAGTCAGTAGGTGACTGTACAGATGGCAATGGTGTCTGGTGTTTGTTTCCCTTCTATGAAGGGTGAGGGAGTTGTGTCTGGGAACTTAATACACCTCCCCAGTGTATTAATCTCTGATAAAATACATTCTCTAGAAGGATAATCTCACTAAAGACAGAACATGTGGTCTTATTTAAAAGTGATCCTTCTCTCCCTTGCAGAAAACATGAGGGATTTTTTTTTTTTTATTTTCACTATGAGATTCCTATAGATTAAACTCACGAAGGAGAGTTCCTTCCTCTAGCCTTGCCTTTCCCCATCCTTCCTGGAGGTTTTCGCTTTCAAGCTCAGCCATACTGAGCCTATAGCAATTTCTGACTTAATGGGAGGTTTATACTCTGCCACTAGGGTTTTATCTAGCATACTAATCTTTTCTTCAATTTTGTTTCCTTTTTGAAATTCTCAGATTTTTCCTTAAATGTTTCCTTGAAAACATATACAGTTTTCTATATAAATTTTTAGTGTTTTTTCTTTTCAAGACATATTTGCTAATTTATGTTTCTTTTTCAATAACTTGTGTGTTTTTTAATACTATATCATTTAAAAATATTTTTGAGGATCATAACTCCTTTTTCCTCTTTCATTAATAGATATTAGAAAAGAAAAGTAAGTTCAGCACTGTTGTGATGTGTGGCTCATTAGACATCAGGGTCTTCATCAGAGTCACACAGTAGGAATATTGCCTGACAACTTTCTATTGTCACCTGACTTTCTCTCTTTCAGGCAAGCAAATTCATTCAAATTTCAACTGTGTCTTTGTTATCCATTAATTTAGGTAGTGATGTAAGAGGAAAACCCCTGAACGTTGAGGTTGTTTGAGAAGCAAATTCACTTTGAACAAATGGATGAAGACAGTGCTCCTTTATAGTTAATGTCATAAGATATACTAATTTTCTTTTTTCTTCTTTTTTTTTTCTTTCTTTCTTTCTTTTTTTTTTCAGAACTGGGGATTGAACTCAGGTCCTTGCACTTGCC
>NDGM011185268.1:0-18477 GCA_002564305.1 Octomys mimax
TATATATATATATATATATATATATGTTTTTGTGAAACCAAACAAATACTGGGAAAGCCAGTAGCAGGTCCATGTTGGTTTAGAAAGGGCAGATAGGCTCTGTTTGAAGTTGCACTGAATAAATGCAAACAGAATCTAATTTAACTCCATCAAAGACATTGTGCACTTCATTACTATCCAGAGTTATCAAATCAGATGACATCAACAAAGACACTGAGCAAGATAAACACCAACTGTATGAATCCTCATCCTTGGATGAGTCAGTATTAAGCGATCAGAGTTTTGTATTGTCTTGTTTTTTCACTGCATGCACAGGTACTTTTCAGACTTAGCTTACCAGTGGCATTTTGAATTGTGACCAATTGGACACAGTTTCACTATATGGCTATGAGTGCCTGACAGAAAAAATAAATGAGCTAAATCCATCCAGAAGCATATAAAAAATGTTTTTACAGAAATAAATAGTTCTTGGGATTTTTCTGTTCACAGTCTTCTATGGGGGTAAAAAGCTACGTGCTCCCACTTGCTCTTGTAAAACTATCTGCTCACCAAAGTGTACAGGGAAAAGGAGGCTGCTTTCAGCATAAAAGCAGCATAGTAGTTTTCTTGCTTTTATTAAACATCACAGTTATTAATTAACCCATCCCAGAAAAATTGCCAAGCACCAACCCAAATACAGTAACGCCACAGGAGCATAAATGCCTACTCAGAGACAAAATCCTCCAAAAATCACCAGATTTTTCCAGAGTGATCCCAAGTCTCCTTAAAAACCAAAATAATTATTTTTTCATTCCACTCAGGGATCACAGTTTCTCTCTAAACAATCACTTATGGATAGAAAAAGAACTTTTGTTTTTATTCTCTCTTCAGTCACTTTGTCATGTTACAAGCCCAGTCAAAGTTTGTCAAACAAAGAGAATCTCCTTGTTGAAAATGAATAAATTCTTTACTTACTTTGGGTAAATTTCCCTTTTCAATCCGACCATCTGGATCTAAATTAAGGTACCCTACTTTGAACAAGGGTGTTCACCATCTGGCTACCCAAAAGCAGCAATTACTCCAGGTAAATGAGCAGTTTGCCTAATTCTAAGCAAATGTATTCTCCTATAAGAGACTATGACATAAATACACACCCTTTTATCATCCTGCTGCACACCTACTTTAGGAGAAAATGAATATGTGTTCTGCCTAAAAAAGGTACTCACTGCTTACATGCAAACATTTCACATCTAAGAGAACTTATTTACTTTCAATAGTCAACAAGTGTGAAATTTTCTCTTTGAGCCAAATGAGTAACTGAGAGTAGAGGACTTGCTGGAGGTTTGAGAGTCTTTGGCTTCAGCAGGTAGCCAAAGGAAAGTAAGTCTTGCCTCCACTATTAGAGAAGGGGACAAAGTAGTACAGAGCAGAAACTCATTTTCCTGCTCTCACCAAAATTCTTTGTCTCTGATCTCTGAGTAGAATAAGAATCAGAATGACCGAATATTAATTACTTACTGTTTCCACAGAGGCTAAGTGGACTAAATTGTGTGTTATTCGTTTAAGCGTTTCCAATTGGTCAATATAATGCCCTTTGGCAGAATAAATATTTTTCTTCATTAGAGAAATTATTCTATAATTGAATTAGCAAAATGATGACCAACTAAAGATCACAATATTTAACAGTTAATCAGATGAAAACTCAGTGTTTGCATCTTTGTCTGATTTTGTCTGTGTTCTTTCTCTTTATCTGTGTCCTTTTAAGAAGTGGGTTTTAAATGCCAATTGGCACTGTATTTTTAGGACATAATCATCACCAATAAATGTCAAGCTTTGGCTAAATTCTTGATGCTGGGTTTCTTAAAAATGATCCAAATAGCCATCAGAACAAAAGTTTAATATATGGAATGTTAACATAATCACTTATGAGATTTAGTTTGCTTTATCAACTCCAGTAGAAAAGGGAAAGAAATTACCAGATTAACTCAGGTACTGAAGGGGGTTGGATTTCTCTAAGAGGCTATTTAGAAATGAAATCATGCTGGCACCTCCAGAGCCATGAATTCAGCATCGGTATTGGGATGCAAAGTTTAGCCACACATGGACTTGGCTAAGCTTCCACCAAGTTATTTACATCTTTGGGGAAAACTTAAAAAGAGAGTTTAAACACAAATATGCACTAAGGGCACAAGAAACCAGCTATGGGTCAAACAGAAACATCTGCTCTTTTTTCAGATTCATCCTCATTTGAAAGCACTGACCAAAACCATCTTAGGTCTGCCAAATCATTTTGGCATGGCAGAGCAGAAAAAAAAAGCAGAATTCTGAGGAGTATTTATTTCACCAGAGAGATTTATCAGTAATGATATGCAACTCCTACTATTGACATTTTGACATGACAAGCTTGTTTCTAAACCTAACATGCAAATTTGCCTTCTATGCCTTTCTGCATATTTGACATAATTTTAGACTTACAAAACACTTTTAATCTGAGTTCTTTAAATCATATTGAAGAAAGTGGTGAAGGGGAGTTTAAAATATTCATATCCAGCCTTGCAATTAGAAAGTGAATATTTTATATATTCACTTATAGGAGGTTTCTACTATCATGCAACTACTAAAGCATTAGGCAATATTGTATATGGCTACTTCCTAGCACTCTATAAATAATAAAACTTTTGTGTACTCCTCTAACACATGGAAATTTTCCCAGCCTCTTACAAAATCACTTCCTCTGAGCTTTTCCAAATACGAGGACTCCTGGTCCCAGACCGAAGAAGCCAAAGTTCAAGTCCTAGGTCTCAACCCACAAGCCCACTCACTGCAGGTACCCAGGGATACTCTGACTCTTAGATTTCTGCCTCATGAGAATCAGCAGAGAAAACAAGAGGCTCTGCCCCCCAGCTCCCACTTAAAAGTTTGTGATTTCATTTTTAAGTTCACTTTGGTTGTTCATCTGCTCTCTTGTCATCTAATTAATAAGTTATTTAAAATGCAGTAGGTTAAAGCAAAAGGCAAGAATCGCTTATTCACACACTCAACGACATGTTTAAGAGCTCGGCACCACCACAGGACGCTCATGGGGGCTTAGCACTCCCAGTTGAGGCTCCTCCTGCGGGCCCAGGGCTAAGCACTTTTCTGTGTGCATTCACTTATGAAAGTCAGCATCAATCCTCCCAAGACTAATTTTATTATCATTCCTAAGTTAGAATGAAATGTATGGGCCCAGAAGCCAAACCACCTTCTTTGTCCATTCCCTTTGGGATCTGGGTCATTATGTGACTTTTCTGGGTTTTCATTTCTTCACCTGTAACACAGAGAATGCTAACAACTGTATTGCCCCGGTAAGTTTCTAGTAGGTAAACAGTGGGTGATAAGGATGTTGTTAACAGAACCGACCACTCACTCTATACATTTTCTTTAACCCTTTACCACAACTGGACAAACGGAAGATTTGAACCTAGTTCCACTATTTCTGTTTTGATGTTGTTGTCTGACACCTGGAATCCAACTCACTACCCATGCTTGCCAGGCAGGCACTATGCCCCTTGAGCTGTAGCCCCAGCCTCAGTTCCACTATTTCTAAACTCTGAGCTTTAAACAAGTGGTGCAAAGTGCCACCGCCTCTCAAACACTAAAACATGGGACAGTGCCCAAATTCAAACCTCAGAAAAGCCACAGGCTAACAAGGCATTTGAGACCACCCCACCCCTATTTTTCCCTACTTTCACCAAAGTAGTCATTCCCAAGGCAGCAACTCTGGAACCAACCCCTGGAGTGACCCAGCCTCCGCGGAACACTCTCGGTAGCTGGGAGGTCTCTTCTACCTGGCTCTGGTCAAGGCCGTGGTCACCCCTGACTCCCTCAGCCTGTTCCCGGATGCTGCTCTTTTTGCTCCAAATTACAACTTGTAGTTTGAGAATACTTTATATATAGCCAGAGCCCATCCTCTGCTCTACACCTTCAAGGAACTTCTAATAGGGACTACACGCAGGTTGAAGAGAGAGGTGAGTCTGTCCTGCTTTGCCCTAATAACTGAGCTGCTCTGCTGTCCTGGTTTTGGGGCACTTGAGCGTTTTTCCCTGGGCAGTAACTTGGCAAACCTATGGTGTCACTGTGGAATCACTCCGATTACACGCTACCCTGTTAGGAATAGCCGCGTGCCCCGCTGCTGACTGAGGCACTTTGACCAGGAGGGGCAAGGTCCTGACTTGAGGAGGGGCGGCTTTCCTCTTTCGATACTGGTGATTCTGTGGAATTGGCAGCACTAAGAGATGGGGTATCTGGGAGACCCCAGAGATTCCCAGCGACAGTCCTCCCTTGCCTTGGCTTCCTTCCCCCACCCTTGGTTTCTTGGGCACTGGAAGCCAGAGGGTCCCGGAGGACCCCGGGCGCCGCGGGTGCGGCTGCCTGGCGGGGTGGGGCGGCGCGGGGAACCGCCTCCCTCGTACCTTCTCTCCCCGTGGAGCACGTAGGAGCTGCGGAAGAAGCCCAGAAGCTCGTTCTCAATGAGGGCGTTGTAGATGATCTTCAGGTTGTAATTCCGCTGCGCGTCCAGGGTCCTATTGAGCACCACAACCAGAACCTGGGTCTGCGGGTACAGGAAGAAGCCGGCCACCGGGACAGCCCCGGCCGCGCGGTCCTCGGCCACCTGCACCTTCTCCACCGCCACCCGGGAGGCGTGCAGCACGACGTAGCGGGTGGCGTTTCGGCACGCGATCTCCACGTTGACCTCCCCGGAGAAGGTGAAGTTCTCCATGAAGGCGGTGAGCATCAGATTGTAGTGCAGCGGCTTGAGGTGGCCGGAGAGGCGCAGCTGCGTCCAGGGGGGCCGCTGCTCCAGCTCCTCCTCCGACGGCGGTGGGGCAGATGGGGTTTCCGGGGTGCCCACCCCGCCCGCCTCGGGCTGCAGGGCGTCCCCACCTGCGTGAGGGTCGCGCCGAGCCGGCCCCGGGAGGCTTGCGTTGCCGCTGCCCTCGGGAAAGCTGGCGGGGGCCCCGTCGGCGCCCGGCAAGGCGCTGGCACCGCACTCGTCGAAGCGCAGGCTGAGCAGCACCGCCAGCATGGTGACTGCGAGCAGTGCCACGATGGACACGGCGAAGGCCAGCACGAGCCGCCGGTGCACCGCGACGTGGCGCTCGGTAGTGCGGGGTCGCACGCCCACCGAGTCCGCCCACGGGTCCGGGAGCCCCCTGCCGCCGGCCCGGAGCGCGGCGGCGGTGTCTCCCATGGTGGCCGCGGAGGGTGAGCCGCGCGTCTGGGCCCCCTCCTCCTCTTCCTCCTCCTCCTTCTTCTTCTTCCTCTTCTTTTTCTTCTTCTTCTTTTTCTTCTCCTCCTCCTGCTGCCCCCGCTCACCGTCCAGGGCCATCACAGCGCCTCCTCCTCTTCCCCCGCCCCCTCCGGCACCCCCCGCGGGCGGGCCACCCGGGCCACCACCGGCGCCGTCATCTGAGGGCGCGCGCGGGCAGGGACCCTGGGGACGCGGCCCGCTCCCTTCAGGACCGGCTCTGGCCGCCGACTCCAACAGTCCGGGCGCCCCCCATCGGCCCCACCTCTCTCGGACAGGCGACCGAGGTGCGGGATCTGCGGCGCCCAACTTGGAAAGCGCTCTGCCCTGGCGCCGGGGAGAGCAAGGCGTGGGAGGGAAGTTGGGGTTCGGCCGACCGCCGGCTCCAGTCCCGGCCGGGTGCGCTCACAGCCGCGGCGGAGACGGCAGCGACACGGAGGCTCCCGCGCCGCGCACCCGGCAGTTGGAAAGGAGAGCGGAGGAGGGGAGGCCCGGAGGGCTGGTGCGGCTGCAGAGCGAGCCTCCCGAGGACGTCCCGGGGCGCCCGCCCGCCCGCCCGCGGGGCAGCTCCTGGAGAAGCCGCCGCCTTCTCCGCCCTGAACCACACTTGGGCTGCGGCGGCGCGCGGCGTGGGGCTGCGGAGAGCGGACGGCGGTTGGCCTCGCTCAGCTGGAGATGGCAAGTACCGGGGCAGTGTCCGGCCGGGCCAGCACTTCAGGCGGCTGGAGGTTTGCTCCGCATCCCGAGGGAGAGCGCCGAGTGCCTGCGTGAGAGCGCGGCTGCATGTGCGCGCGTGTGCGTGTGTGTGTGTGTGTGTGTGTGTGTGTGTGTACACAGGCTCCGGGTCTAGATTGCCAGAGCTGCTCCAGCTGCATTCAGGGACTGAAACTCCCGGAGAAAGGCGGCAGAGGAGAGGGCGAGGAGTGCCAGGAGCAGGGAAGGCGGGAGGGAGGGGAGTGGTTGAGCGGCGGAGGCAGAGGCAGGCGCTGGGCGATTAGAGAGCTTTTGCTCCGCTCCGTCACACCAGACACCCACAGCCTCGGAGGGGGCTGCCGAGCGGCCTGCGAGAAGTGCCTGGTAAATCTTCAGCGCAACAAGCCCCGCAGTCACGCCTCTTGCCGACTCTTTACCCCACTGCGGCTCCCCAGAGGGGCCATTGGAGCCTCTGGCTGGAGCAAAGGAAGACCCTGCTTAGGGAGACGCTGCCGTGTCCGATTTCACAGGGAGCTCGCCCGAGGATTTGGAGGGTTGCATGTAAATTGAAATAAATTCTCCAAAGCCTGACTCCCTGAATGATACTGCGCGTTGTGTGTCCAGGTGTGCAGTGCTAAAATAATGTCTAGCGATGATGAGGTATTAGACTCCTGGGGAAATAAGGACCAAAGAAAGGAGACAGATTTCCCCACAAGACATGATAGGAAGCTGATCAAAATATAATGCTTCTGGGACCAAAATAAGAAACAGAATAACAGCAAAGCAGAAACACCGGGGAAATAAGCCCCCTCCCATCTTTAAACTTACTACAACGATGAACAAATACGTTCCATGATTGGTCACCTTTCCCTTCGCCCAGTCTCGGTCACTTTTGCGTAGCTTTCCAGTGTTACCGTGGAAATCATTGACACTTTGTTGGAACAGTTATCAGTGAGAATCATCAAAACAGGTCCATAGATCATTGGCTGGGTAAGGCTTCTTTGGAATTCATTAGAGTTTCAAATTATAGTGAAGAGTCTGTATGACAATATGGGATAGCAGTCTTCAGAATTCGTGCGGAGGAACTTCTATCAGAGCAATGTTTAGAAAACTGCCTCCCCAAAGGTGATAGCTAAGGAGGTAGCAATCTCTAGTTTTGTTTTGTTTTGTTTTTAACAAAACAAAGTGCTACTGGCTTCAGAGTAAGAAAAAAAAAATTAAGTAGATAATATTAAAAAATGAAGTCATTTCGTTCTACATATTTCTCTGATGTCTTTTAAACCTGATGGCATTTTAAAAAGCAATGCCCCGCATTATTTTCCCTGCCAAAAGAACTGTTTATGCCACTGGCTTTGGAGTGCTGAAAAGGTACAATTAAAATGTTGTGTTCGGCTTTGAAAGCATGGCTGAGGAGGAAAAGCAAATGTACATCCACATAGTCTGAGAACCAGGGAGAGCACAGCCCTGCTCTAGCAAGCTCTTTTCCTTTTCTTTCCAGGTTGGCTACATGATCGCATACTACATGAGCATGCACCCTAAGATGTCCATGTGAATTACTCTCAAATGCCGAGGAATGTGCGTGCCAGGGTGGGTTCGTAAGCATGTTGTATGTGGGCCGTTAGCGCAGACCAAAGGAAATGCCACATTCTGTTCAAGTTACTTATTTCTGCTCGGTTTTAAATGTCTGTGCTCTTGCTGTCCATATGCATCTGGCTGTATGCATTTTAAGAGTTGAGGGGTTGGGGTTCATTATCAGATTGTTTTCAGAGTTAGGTAATCTTCCACAAGTGCTTGGACTTCTCTGACTTAAGAAATCTAATCTGGCCCTTCAGGATGACTGATCTAAGTACCATGGGTTGAGCACCTAAGAGTATCAGGACATTCTGGAAGTGCCTGCATGGGTGTGAGGACCACTGCCTAAATGAAGATGCTACCCACTAAGTGATCTTTAAGACCTCTCTGAAAGATATTTGTCAAGAAAGAGTCTAGAGGCTTTTTTTCTGCTCTTTACATCTCATAAACGTGTTTATGTACTCCTGGAAATTCCCACAAAGCAGTTCTCGTATTCTTTTGGAATTAAATAATGCATTTATAAATTAATAAAGTGTCTGATGACTGATTAAATGAGTAAATGTATTGTTTCTCAGCCCCACCTGAAACAGACACAAGTTCATTAACATGAAGAGACCACAGTTTATTAGCTCATTAATTCCTCTTAAATGTAACTTTACCCAATAAACTCTGTCAAAGATCAGGCACGTTAAGGGTGGTACAGCCTCAGACTAAATTCAGTATCAACATCAAGTAAATATTCCTTCCTCTCCTATCGGTCTTACAAAAGGATCGTGATTTTTCCTTTTGTAATTTCTGAAATTATGCATCACCCTTTCCCTGAGATGCAAGCAATTACTACAATTAATTTTTAATATTATATTCCTAGAAAATGTTAATTCTACCTTCAAATGGAAAAAACAAAATTGCAGATTATGTATCTAACGAAAATATTAAAGAAATTATTCACAGGGGGCCCGCCCACTAGCTCACTTGTTTAAGTACCTGCTTAAACAAACCAGTCAGCCTCTGGGATTGGTGGTTCGATTCCCGCATACTCAAGGCAATCAAGACCAGAGCTGGAGGCAATCAGGAGCCTCCAAAAAAAAAAAAAAACTCTTGTGCAAAAAGAAATTATTCACTTATACTTCATTTAAACATTGCCTTCAAGGGCCGGTGAGATAGCTTAGCCATCTAAAGTGCCTGCTTAGGCAAGCTTAGGCAAGTGCAGGGACCACAGTTCAATCCTGGCACCACATGCCATGCCAGCCCCACCCCAGAGCAGGCTGAGCCATAAATAAATAAATAAATACTGCTTTCAATATTTAAGTCCTTGGATTAAATTGACTTTTCCAATGCCTGAGTCATGAATTGTACAGTGTTATCTAAGTAAAGGAATAAAACTTAAAAAGCCTCATGCTTCTGACAGGAACATGTATTTGTTGGGCCAATGCCATGATTATTTTCTTTAACTAGTAAATGTCATTAAAGTCCTGTTGTGGCCATCGTTGATTCAGAGACTGCTAAAAGTGAATGCAAGCAGAATGTTTAATATTCATGAGGTCCCAGAGAGGTGGGCTATAATTGAATCTGCACCTTGAACCTGTAAGTAATCAAGCTGAGCTATCTTCCACGAAGTGCTAGTTTCCAAGTCTTTGCACTTGAATGGCTTTTTCTCCGTTCATACTGGTTTCTGTAGACAAGCACAATGTGAGTCCTTATTTGCTCAGTTCCTTCAAGTGTGATTAGCACTTCGCGTCCAGAAACAGCTTAGCTCAGAGGAGTGCGATGTTCCTCTGCCCTTCCTCCTTCTAGGATCTTAACCCATGTACTTCATGGACTCAGTGTCTTCAAGTGTGAGTGGAAAGGAGTTACGATAAACAAACTTGGAGGTCTCTTACAGCTCTAAAATCTGTGAAAGAAATTCACTATCTTCTTTGTGCTCTCAAGATATTTTAATCTTTTCCATGAAATGCAAAAAGGATTGCAATTAAAACCTCAACCTTTAATGGGGAAAGAGACTATAAAATATATTGTACTAACAAAAGCATATGTGGGGATAAAAAGACACACACACACACACACACACACACACACACCCCTCTTATGGTATAGACAGTCAAAACAGAACTGGTGTGTTTCATGATGGGAACATGCTCCTGTAGCCTTCACACAATAGCAGACTAATGCTGATGACAGGTACGCAAGTCCCTGTTAATCAACTAAAGTGGTGCCGCCATGTGGCAAAAGCAAAAAAAGAAGAAAAGAAACAGTAATCCTTTGATGAAAATTTCAATTTAGGAAGTTCACCTACAAACATTTTATTAATATTTCATATTGCACAATTTTTAAAATTGTGTAACATGTGCCCTGCTCTTCAACACCTGTCAGCACTGGCGAGAGGCTTCATACAAGGGTCATGCTTCCCAACAAAGCATTCCTTGAGATCTTAAAGACAGAGAGAAATATTTAAGATTAGCCATACTTGAGACAATATTTCATGATGTCTATAGTTCATCAACTAAAAGACACATCTTGATTTGACTATCAACTGTCAGCACAAAAGGGGAACTTCCAGATAGCAAATGGAAGAAATGGCATAACCCATGACACAACCCCCAACTCTAGTATTAAGTGTCGTGTCCAGAAAACAGTACTAGGATGTAAGGAAAGTTGTAGTCTTCTTTGGAGGACTCTAATGCTAGATTTACACTCTTTGGTTTATGATCTCTATAAGAAAGCTCCATAAAAAGCCAAGTATGGATCATGGAAATGTTTATAGTTTATTTATGAAAGCTACAAAGATAATATATACTAAAGTCTACAAACAAAATAGAGGTTGGTTAGCTTTCCAAAGATGTTTCCATTTAGTCAGCCAGTGTGTCTGGGGGTGTGGCTCAGTGGTGAATTTTTAATGTCCTGGTTTTGAGCCCTAGCACCACAAAAAAAAAAAAAAAAAAAATATATATATATATATATATATATATATGTAGGTATAGATATAGATATAGATTATGTATGTATATGTCCAGCATGTCAAGAAATATACAAATACACAGTAAATGGACAAGTTATTAGCTATTACTATGACTATTAGTTGTGCAAATCCATGTTTCTATATAAACTTGGCAAAAACAAGTAATCACAGCAATTATAATAATGGCTAAAATTTCTCAATAGCTCAACTTATGCTAAGCATTGAAGTGTTCTGTACTATTTAATCACAATAATAACCACCATAAGGTCCATGCTATTGTTTCGGCTGTTCAGCAAATGAGAAAACTGAACCTCAGAGAGACTAAGCATCCATCTGATGCAGACATTTAATTAGTAGATGGCAAAGCCGGAATTCAAAACCAAGCAGGGCTGCTGCTGCATCACCTGTATACTTAAACATAGCGCCATACTATTTCCTGAAAGGTAAGCCAAATGTAAACTAGCCCACTGAATAATTGATATTTGCTACATAAATTATGAAGTCAGTACCAGACACTATAGGAAGAATATAGCAGTGACCCAAACCACCCTATTCTATACCCTCATTGGAGCAGATACATGCCATCTGCTGTTACATGAAATGAATTAATAATGTAGTAGGGCCCTGGGATGGGTAAGTCATTTTGTAAAGTATTGATACAAACAAAACGATAATGTATTTATCTTGGAGTGGGTACCAACTTGAAAGAATGAATTCCAATTTATTGTCATACTGCAAAACTGAGCACTTTGCATGACTTAGAATAGTCCTTGAATTCATCAAAAAGTAGACATTATTCCCAATCTTATTTGCTTACTTAAAACTGTATGATGCCCCATCTCTTTCAAACCATGTAAAGTGTCTTTCTAAAGCACACTTCCATAGATACTAATAAGTTATATAAAGTTAAGTCATATAAAGACATGAACTGTGTTATTTTATATATTCAACATGTATCTTCTAATCTACATATTTTTTTCTCTTCAAGTATTTAATTACCTCTTCTTTCCTTTAATAATAAATCATCTTGTTTAACTCCTGACACCTTTCTAACTAGAGATAAGATACTTGTTTGATATATAAATGTGTATCAATATGGCTCTTTAAACCGGGCAACTATAAAACATTTTAATTTTACTAGAAAGTTATATTAAAATGGATTAATAAAATTAGGAGAGACAAATTCATTTCCTTTTTCCATTAGGTAATAAAATCTCACAATATTGAAATTATATACTTGTGTGTGAGTTTTAAAGGTTAATGTTAGACTACAGCATGTTTTGTGTTCAATAACATAATCTATAATATGAAAGTTTGCTGTGTCCCTACGCTGGTCAATTATGCAATCATTTACAAATGAAAAATGTACCTTCTACTAGAAAAATGTTAACATGTGTGTGCATATATGTATATGACACACAGCAGTAATAAAATTAAAACTGCATTATTGTTCAATGCCTCTAAATTCCCACTTGAAAAATGAAGGAAAAAGAGGCAGCTTGCTTTTCAAGTGTTAGGCCAGTGCCGAAGTAGTGCACCTTTTTAGTCTGAACTGAAAGGCTTCTCGCCTGGTTCATCTCTTTCCCTTGCTTATCATCAGGGATGTTAGCCAGAAAAAGTCTGTCTCTCCCACCCTTTGGTACTAAAACTGAGAAGCCTCTATTCCTGTCTGATTTTAGGGCTGTCGGCCTAGTTTATGTCAACATCATTAACTTTTTTTTCTTTCTCTCCACAGGTTTTTCTGATCCTTTCCCCATCACATCCGTATTTATTCAGGCTGAGAATTTTCTCTCCAGCTTCCTTGAAAGAGGGGAGAAAAATGTGTTTGGGAGTCCAGGAATTACTGTTGAAACTAGACTTTGACCAAAATTGGTTTTGAGGGCCGCGGAGAGAGCTCAGTAGAATAGGTGCTTGCCTGGCAAGTGCAAGGTCCTGAGTTCAACCCCCAGTACCCCCCAAAAAAGAAAACAGAACTCAAAATTGCTTTTGATTTTTAGAAAGTTATTTATATGTGTTTACTTCAAATATGAAAATCCTAACTATATCTTGTATTATAAATACAAAACAAACATATAGGACTTTTACATTTATATTAAGAGTATTAAATATTAGGCACTGTGTAAGAAATTGTCATAGCTTATAACAAACAATGGTCCTGGAAAAAGAAAAAAAACTACAAAATAACTACTCTAGAAACATCAGTCATGTTACTGTTACTCTTTTTAAAATAACCTGCTGCTTAATTGAATAAAACTCTGCTCCACAAGAGCCTGTTGGTGGGGCGGGGGGAAGCAGTGAACATGAAGGTCACTTCTCAGAGTCGTGAGCATATTAAAATTAGTATGACCATTTCATGAAGTAAATTGAATTCTCGCAATTGATTTAGTATGTAACTGGCCTGTGCACTTCTCTATTGTCACTTTTCTCTTTAGTGCCACCTTGTGGGTTCACTGGTAACAAGAATATTTACAACAGTCGTATTTTTTTTCAGTACTGGGGATTGAACTTGGGACCTTGCACTTGCCAGGCACACGCTTATGCTGCTGAGCTATATCCCTGGCCCACTACTATAGGCTTTTGAGTTTGAGGGATTTTTTTTGGGGGGGGGATCTACTGTGTTAAAGTGTGTTTAGGAAAAACTCAGATGTAAGGCAATCTCTTTGTTCTCTCAGATGAGCAACCACTTCACCAGAAGATATGCGCTATAATTCTTCAATTGACCATTCAGGACACCAGAACAATTTTTCAGAGATTGGAAATATTGGAGTGTACATAAAAATCAATGCTCATTTACAGGATAATCACCAAACTTATCTTGGATAACATAAGTGGCAAGCTCTGACTTCTAACTTTTTTCATAAGAAAGAAAAATATTTTTAGCCCAGTATCATTATTTGTACAAGAGTGTCCCATGAGAATCGGTGCTGGGGGATTTGAAACACTCCTTAATCCTGTTTTAGAAAAGGTTCCCATATCTGATTTAGTCTCTTAGGCATCTCACTTCTAACATCAGATTGCATTTGCGTTAAGTTACCTTACTCAGTTTATTTTAAATTATGCTGCAGCTACAAGAGAATAAGGAAAAAGTCCGCACAGTATGTCAAAATGTCTCTTTTAATTGAAAAACACAGGGAATGTGTTATATGTCCTCTGCCATTCTCCCTGTATTAGAGATGCTATAATAATCTTTTGGATAGCCAGAAAAATAGAAGGGTTTCACCTGAGCATGTTGCTTTTATTGCTAGGATTTTTTTCTGCTACGGAGGAGAAATAAATTTGAAGATTGCAATTATGAAGGCATTTCAGAACAAGTGGAAATCGCATAATCTGGTCACTTTGAATGGGTGAGCAGTCACATCTGAACCTCTCCTGACCTATTAAGAGTTGAAGGTTGTATCGTGGGTTATTCAAAAAGTAATTTTCCCTGGTTGTGCAATAAGGCCTGAGATCTGACCTATAACCCAAATGTCATAACTATACGTTATCTATACTGGAAGCACATGGACAACAATATAAAATCTTAAGTTTTGTTTTGTTTTTTTTTACAGGCTTGCTAAAATCTGATAATAGAAACCAGGACAGTCAAATACTACAGTAATGCTAGAAAAGCCTTAGAGTTTAACTCTCTCGTCATCGTTAACGTCAATGAGACTCGTGCTGTGTCTCTGAAAGTAATGTGTTGTGCTTTCAAATTTGAAAAACGTGATTGTTTACTTGCACATCCTGTGATGTCTGAATCTTTCCCTGATATTCTTACACAGATTCCTTTCCTCAGAGATTTGGTTCAGGGCCAAGTTTTAAAAGATGCTTTAGAATGGTAATATTTAAGTTGTAGTCCTCTGGATCCCCTTTGCATTATTGAACAATCCTTGTTCTTAGAACGTAAAATTCTAATATTGGGAGGGGTTGGGAATGGTAGTACCAAAAGAGCTCCCTCTAGCCTGGGGACCACCCCTGCTGCTTTAGTAGGAAGACTGTCTTTCTTCAGTTAAACTGAATAAACTTCTCTGAAGCATCTGTGAGAAAACTTTTTTTGCGGGGGCTGGCTCAGCCCTCCCTGAGGGCAGTGCTGATGTGGCGTATTGTGCTGGGGATTGAACTGTGGACCCCTGCGCCTGCCTAAACTTGCCTAAGCAGGCACTTTAGACCACTGAGCTATCTCACCGGCCTCCTAGAAAACTTCTTGGCCACTTGTGCAGCTGGTGGAAGTGCAGGGTCCACAGTTTATGCAAATAAGTGATACCACCTTTCAACCCACAACCTAATTCCAAAGATGGATTCTTATGTTTATTTATTCATTTATTTTTGTACTGGAGATCGAACTCAGGACCTTACACTTGCCATGCAGGCGCTTATACCACTGAGCTATCTCCCCAGCCCCCTAATGATGGATTTTATCCTCTTCTCATGTTTATCATATTCTTGTAAAGTTTTTTTAAAGAAGCTCAAAGAAGCAAACCCCATTTCACCTCACTCTGTGATACATCCCAAGTTAAGCAGATTTTAATTAACTGAGTTACATTATACATCAACATCTTTTTCCCTTAATGTCAAAAGGCTTTTATGATCTCGTTTCAGTGTCTCTTAAAATGAGCCTGCACAAAATATTTTTGACATTTTCTGAGAATTTCAATTTTGAAGTATCATTTACTCCTTTCACCTTCCAATTCAGGAGAGTAATGAATATTGATTAGTTTTTAGAAGCGCTAACATTCAACTAGGCAAACTTATTAAGTGATAGCTATTAATGTTCTCCTTTGTCTTCCAGACAGAAAATCAAAGCTACTTAGGGTAAGAGATGTGTTTTAAATCAATGTATGTACACAAGTTAACATGAATGTTTACAAACACTTGCTGCAATCACCGTGTCTTCTTGGGCATATGTGCATACCTATTTTTAAAGACAGGTCCAAGTAGATAGGAGTCGGGGGTATCTGAGTTTCCATGTGGTCTGAATGGAAGTGTTTGCCATGTCATTGTGCCAACCTACAGTGTCATAAAATGCACAAATAGTTCCTTGTGCCACTCCTTCATTTTCAGTGCTTGCAAAGATGGTCAAATTAAACAGCTGATATGATCATCATCCAAATATATAATTCTAATGCTTCGATTATGGGACCATATCTGTTTCTATGAGATTTACCTATAGTAGCAGTCTGTTTAATGTTCAGCATTCTATAGCAGTTATCTTTTCAATGTTTAGAGCACAGGCTATACCCTACAGGATGCACAGACAATGAAATCTTAGCAGCATTTATGAAGCACAGGCCACCTATGAATTAAACAGGATGTGCCCTCCAATCTTACTGCTTAAAACTCAAAATGTTAAGGCTCCTGAAACACTTTGTATATATGCATTAGCTAGTTGAATGAAATTGTATAAACATAGGAGAAGAAATCATCTTCCGGACCTCATTCTCACCCCATCAACCTCAGCTTGCTGCTGCCTGCCTATGAGGGGAGCTTCTGCTTTTCTGGTTCTCACCTCTTATGGGTCCCCACACTCCCTGGGCAATCAGGTCCCAGCATCCCACTGGGAACTGACACCAGTATGTTTTTTCTAAAGTGCAACATTCCCAAGATCCATTCCATGAATCCAAATCAAAGAGACACAGCATGAGGTCTAAAAGAAATGATAATTTAAGCAAAGAATCCAAGCAAAAAAGAAACTCTTGGAATTTTCCAATTCCTAGGCATTCAGGGTCTAGAAAATATCCACCCACTGTACTCCCTTAGTCTAGGGCTTTTGCCCAGGGAATTATTTGCAGAGATGACACACACACACTGTTATGAGGATTTGCTTGCTTTTTGAACATGTTTTTGTCCACCAACTCTATAGAGCTCAAGCAGGTCACTGGAAGAGGGTCTACTTCAAGCTGTAAGAAAAAGCCCACTAACAACCAAGATTGAATCTAGGTGTAAAGGAGAAATGACTGGATCCCATTTTTTAAAAAATCAGAAATGTGCAGAAGGTAATCATCACAAACATCACTGCGTATTTGTTTTTAACCCCTTAGCAGTAATTAAAATGTTTATGAAATTTTCCATAATAGATGTCTTATATAGAGATGCTTGTTGGGAAATGGCCACCTGACTCTGTGAAGTCCACAGAACCCTACCTGAAAAGAAACCACCCCCCTTACGAATGGTGATTCCCAAATTGCACAGTGATTCAACACTGCAAAAAATAACAAGGTAACAGTACTTTGACTACAATTATTTTCCATGCCCTTGGAAATCCAGTCCAGTGCTATCAGTATCTAGGGTAACATGGCCAATAGGCACTTTGTCTTTTTCTCAGAAAATCAGCATCTGCTTCCTTGGGATTGATTTAGCAACCCAAAGAGGCAGGAAAAATACCCTAGGTAGATCCTGAATTCTTATCTAAATCCTTCTTAAATCATGCCTTTCAAGTTCATAGGGTATTGTGAGAACAGGATTTTATTTATTTATTTATTTATTTATTTTTTGAGAACAGGATTTTAAAAGTAGTATTTAGAAATCACTCTTCAACTCTATGATTGCAAATTGGCATAAACCTCATGAAAAGTAATTTAACAACAACCATCAAACTTTTAAATCTAAAGGCTGTATGAAGAATTTTGAGATAGCCTGAATTGTGATTATTGACAAGACCTCTCCTACTAGAAAAAGAGCTTCTTCAGGACAGGAAAAATGTGTATTTATTTATATATCCACAAAGAAAGCAAAGTCTGGGATCTATATTTAGCCCTTTCTATACATGGGATGGGCTCCCCATAAAAAGATGCAGGCACTGTGGGCCAAAAAGATTCAAAAAGCCAAAGCACCTGTACGGAACATGTACAGACTCTTTTCTTGTTCTTACTCCTTAAACAAACAGTATAACAATTTACTTTGTATTAGGTATTATACATCATCTAGAGATCATGTAAATATATTGAAGGATGTTGGTAGATTATATGCAAGTACTAAGCCATTTTAATAAGAGACTTTAGGGTCCACAGACTTGGATATCTGCAGGGTCCTGGAACAGAATCCCCATAGATGGGGTTGGGCAGGGGGAAACCCTACTGAGTCCCTCGTGAAGTATATGGTTACTGAAAGAATGCTCCATCCAGGGCTGTGGAGATAGCTTGGTGGCATAAGCACCTGCCTGGCAAGCACAAGGACTCGTGCCCACTCCAGAACCCCCATCGCAGTGTGCTGATCCCGGAACCAGGCATGGTGGCACATTCCTGTAATCCCAGCACTAGGGAGGCTGAGACAGGCAAACTGTGTAGTGAGACCCTGTACAAAAAAAAAAAAAAAAGTTTCATCCAGTAGTATTTATCATGAGCCTCTTGGTCCTTACTTTGCCCAGGTGACTGGCATGGGTGTGACCTCTATGAGCTGCCCCAATCGGCGTTCTTGTGGAGATGGTCTCAGAGCTGGACTCTGGTTTTCCTTAGTTTGAGCCTAGAAAATTGACATTGGAAAACTGAAAGCTGAGCTAACAGCAACAACAACAAAAAAAAACTATTATTTTCCCTGAATATTCATTAGTAAGTAAAAAGTTCTTGAAAAACCTTCTACAGACCAAACTGGGAACCCTTTAAGTATCAAAATAAGTAATGAAAACAATGAATTATAACCCACTATATAAGAAAAGAAACCCATGAATCTAACCTGATATAAATAGACAAACAGAATAAAACCCCCAAAAGTTCTGTCTTAGGCTACAATGCCAATAAATACTGAAAGAAGTCTAGCAAGTATCAGTAAGTATGAGTGAATATTGAAATTACTGGGTGGATGTGAGATGAACAACAGGATTTTCCATGGTGTCAAAGTGCCATTCTACATAAATTTTTATTACTAGCCCAGAGAAAAGTTAGCTTTGTAGTGGAGAAACCTAGCAGACACCCTCTGAATGAGGTGATCAGGATTAACAATACCAAAGTGCCAAGGAGATGGCTCAGTAGAGTAAGTGCTTGCCTGGCAAGCGCAAAGGTCTGAGTTCTATCCCCGG
>NDGM011185273.1:0-10109 GCA_002564305.1 Octomys mimax
TTTCTTCCAGAGAACAAACACCATCCCAGACATTGCACAGGCAGAAGTCTACTTACATAAGTTGGAGAATATTAGTGCTCAGGTATCTCTCCTAAGGAGTTAACAAACACAGTTGTTCTTTCAAAGTCCCCAGGAGTCATGCAGCCAAGAAATCAGGTAACACTTACCCTAGCATTTCCCGTTCCTATTTGATCCTGGAACTCTTCCATTACACACATTGAAACCATCACAACCCACTCTGAGGGATATGATGAACACCGAAGTGCAGCTGGTATCCAGAGGAAACTGGACAGTGGATGCCTCTCCTTGGTAGTGGGAGAAATTTGGTCTCTGGGAACTCAGGGCCAGTATGAGATGAGCCATCAATGAGCAGCCTGGGTCTTCTGGATCCAGTACAAGAAGGAAAAGTAAAGAGGACACAGTGAGGCCAGAAATGTGAATAGCTCCTGGATTTCTTCATAGATTGCCCAGTGGAGCGGGAAGTTAATGGCACTGACTGCAGATTATTCTCAGGTAGCTCCGTATAGGTATCTTTGCATGAATTTCTCTCATTCGTTCTGAGATACAGCAGGCAAAGCATTGAGCAGGGCACCTGGTATTTAATAAGTAATCAATGAATGTTAAATATCATTTTAGTTTCTAAATATTCATACCTTCTTATCCCATAAAAATCACTTTGCTGCCCTAATTTCCTCTACCAAGAGTGATATCTTTAATGTCATGTGTGATACCTTTCACTCTCTCATGTCTAGGTTAAAATGAACATTTTACAGAATTCTTGTCAATAGGATTCTCTAAGGATTTCTGGATTAATTCTTTCCCTTCTGGTCTCCTTGAACCACATATAATTATCATTACAAAGAAGTATGTAGATAGGAGATTTACTGTTAAATTAGAAAAGTAGCCATTGGTTAGTTTCCCTGTTACCCACATTTACATTATTTTATTAATTAGCCCCAGAAAATCTAAATGACATGTCCAGTGAAACCACAGGGCAGTGTTGAGGAGAAAATGAATGTGTTTGCAACTGTTAAAATAAAGGATAATGCCCTCTCCACCTCCTATTGCTTTTGGTATCTTCTGCCACCATGACTGCCCCTCTGCCAAGGTACCTTGCCTTGGATCCAGCTGATTATGGACTGAAACCTCCACAAACTCTGAGCTAAATAAACCTTTCTTCTTTTAAATTAATTAATTAACTAAGTAATAAAATTAAGGTTAATGCTTAGACAAGTGTGGCAGAGGTGTAAACAACAAGCTGTGCTGTTTCATGTGATGCTCCTGTGATACCTCAGATTATTGCTAGGTGTTCAGAGGATGTCTGTCCTGCAGCTCTTGTAGAGCACTGGCCACATCCCAAGCCCTCTTCTGGTTGCTGAGGGCCTGTACCTGCAGTGACCAGCACAGATAGCCCTGATCAAATTCTGTCCAGGGATATGGGCAATAAACAAGATGGCACAGTACATATTTTTGGAACCTGACAGAGTACTGAGGAAGGAAAGTGAAGGTATGGTTTTATTTGTTTACTTGTTATAGTGCTGGGACTTGAATGTAAGACTTTCACATTGATCTATATCCCTAGCTCTTTGTTTACTTTTTATTTTTAGACAGGGTTTCCTTAAGTTGCTAAATTGCACAAATTGGACTTGGATTTACCATCTTCCTGCCTTGTTCTCCCCTTGTGCTGGGGTTTCAGTTTTAGAGGAAATTAGAAGAGACCTCTTCGTGAATATCTAAGGAAACTTGAGGCCTTCTCCAGTCAGAGAAGAATGGGGGGGTCAAGCCTTGACCTGTTTGCTGAGTGGCCATGAGGGCTGTGCAATCTGGAACTGCTCTCTTCCCAACTCTGCATCCAGCTACAGGGACCTCAAAGTTCAAAACTTGCATAGTAGGAGATTAACACCAGGGATCCTGGAAAACACTATAAAATGAGCCTGCTCCCCTCCCCTAGTACCTGTATACCCCACTCATTCCAGGATTTGGGTGGCCAGGGCACAACATACCATGATGCAGAGAGACCATGACATTAAGAGAGAGAGAGATGGTCAGGCATCAACTGAGAGGGCTTCTACTGGCCAGTTGTGTATGGCAGGATGATGACCCCACAATGTTGTCATCCTAATTCCCAAATGAGTGTCAAGGTCCCCTTAATCCAACAGGAACTTTGCAGATGTTTTTATGGATCTTGAGAGTATGTTGGACCATCTGGTGGGCACAGTGAGTGGACAGGGAGGCGGGAGGGTTGGGAGGCTTTGGCTATGGAAGCAGGGGTTGGAGAGATGGGAGACCACATGCCTAGGACTGTAGGTGGCCCCAGAGAACTGGAAAATGCAAGGAAACCAGTGTTTCCTAGGGCCTCCAGGGTAAGCACCACCCTGCCAATTGGAGAGATCCACATGGGACTATCAGATAATAAATCTGTGTTCTTTGAGGTTCCAGGCTTGTGGCTGTTTGTTACAGTAGCAGTTGAAAACTAATACATCTCTAGAAGAACTACAAGGGCTTTTTCTCAAGACATGTGGGAGAGCCTCAGAGGAATCTGAAGGAGAACTGATATAGAGGACTGATACCATGTGACGTAGTTAACAAGCTCTGGGTGTTACATGGAGACTAGAGTCAAGGAGATGAGAAGGAAGAACATGAAAACAGATAAGATGTTGGGTGACTGGAAAGATCAGCTGAGATGCTCTAGGGCAGCAGTTATTTATAAGGAAGAAGTAGCTCCCTTGTCTTTGAAGACAGAGCCATCTGGAATTGCTAACAGAATTGCTAGGTTGCACAAGAAAGAGTGAAGTCAAAGATGTTTTGAAGATTTTGGCCTGAATCAGAGCACAACTGGCTTTGACTGAGAAGGAAAGACAGCAGCACATAGATGGGCAGGGTGAGCAGGCCTGATATGGCTGGAGGTCTGCTTGCATGTAGATGCTGAAAAAAGCCTGGGAGGTGTAATGATTACCTTTCTGTTGGCAGAGCAACCTACCTGACATATGCAGTTTAAAGAGGAAAGGATTGGTTTTAGGGGATTTAGTTCATAGCTTGTTCCATTGTTTTCAGGCACATGGCAAGGTAGAAGCATCCTAGTGGAAGAATGTGACTGAGGAAAGCTGCCCACCTCACAGCAGCCAGAAGATAGGGTAAGAGGGAAAGCCAGACAGAAAGGGGCTTGGAACAGGAATTATCCCTAAAAGATGTTATCTCCAGTAGCTTACTTCCTCCAACTGGCCTTGCCTCTCAATGTAACAACCCATTCAGCTCTCAGCTCATCATTGGGAAAATCCATTCAGTGCCCTCATGAGCCAGTCACCTCTTTATGTCCCACTTCTGAACGTTACTGTTCTGAGGATCAATCCCTAAACACGAGTTGGTGGGAAAATACTTCATATTTAAGTGCCACCTACTAGGTGGATGTGCCCACTGGGAGAAATGGGACCATGGACCACTTCTGCCAAGGGATGGGAGCATGATGCCAACTGATCTTAACTCCCTGCCTTAACACATGAAAACAACTTCCAGGGTTTCCCAGGAACCCCCAGTCCTGGAGTTGCTTGTTCTAAGGTGAGTTTGCTCTGCTCAGTGCCACAGAATGAACTGACTCTGAGTCTAAGGTTGGTGCTGCCATGTTGATGAAGAGTTGGCAGGAAGACTATAACCAAGACCATGACAATTGGCTAAGTATCAAATCTGGGGTGGGTCTAGTGTGGTGCCCTGGAGGTCAGTGCTGAGTCTGCTTTGTTTAACACCTTCATTAATTATCTGCAGAAGATAAAGACTTGTTAATTAAATTCTCAGATTGTATAAAATTGGGAGGTGTTGAGAAGACCAGTGAGGACAGAAGAATCATTCAAATAGCCCAGAAATATGGACAAAAAATACAATGAGATCTGGTATGGAAAACTGCAGGAGGATTTAGCCACAGGACGCTAATCCAAAACATTGGAATTCAATGGTCAGTAGCAGCCAGCAAAGTAGAAATGTTTAAAAGGCCTATGAGTCATGGTGGGCAACAAATTAATTATAATTCTAATGTGCAATTCAGCAGGAAAATGGTCCAGGGTGATTTTCCCCACACTTATATGCCTCATTAGCTGGGATAGGAACTCATAACCTTTCTTTTTCTCTGCACCTGTGCATGTACACATACGCACACATTTGCACACACATGCACACACATCACACTTACACCCTTCAGCCCACCATATCTAGAATATTCCTGCGGTCAGTGTCACTCAAGAGTCCAGAGGGACAGAAGCCAGATGAGTCCTCCTGTTGTTTCCATGAGCCTTTTCTAGAAAGGGGGAGGAAATTCCTCTTGGCCTTCAGTGAGCACAGGTAGATTCAAGCTCAAGGAGAAGCTGCGGAGAGGCTCCTTAAATGCACAGATCAGGACAGGTTGTGCTGGTGCCACTCACTGTGGTCCTCACCTTTCAGCTCTGCTGCAGCCATCATGAATACGATGATGTCAATGGCAAAAGTTACCAGAGCTAGTATTTCAAGGCAAGTCCTTGTATTAAGTCCTTGATGGATATCATAAAGTTTCATGTGTGACTACTCTCACCCCTTTCTTCATGTAGTGATATGGAAGAGCAGTTGAGGCCCCAGTGCAGGGGAGCCAAGAGAGCTGTGGACTGAACTTCAGGACTTTAATCACCACCACAACAGGGTACAACACCCAGGGGGTGAAAATGACAGGACAGGAGTTTTCTTTCCATCTCATCCCATTTACTTATGGCACGGTAAGTAATTATGGTGTGTCAATCTCAGCTGTAGGTAATGGTATCCAGTAATGCTGTGTTATGATTTGTGTCTAGCTGTGCCCCTAAAGCCTCATGCAGTCATGGGCAGGGACTTCTAGAGTTTGAGATTAATTCATGATCAAGCCTGAGGTTATAGGTTTTAGCACTGCTGGGATTATGAGTGTGAGCACTACACCAGCCTTGGGCATATAGCCTGAGTGCAAGTTAAGGGAGGAAGCCTGGTTCTCTGGCCACTGTTGCTGCTACTCCTACATTTTTCTCTCTTGCTCTTTGCTGCTTCCATGAAAGGGTGCTCTCTGCCCCATGCCATTCTACCTTGGAGCCAGTGGAGTATGGACTGAAATCTCTAGCTGTGAGCTACATAAACCTTTCCTTTCTTCATTTTGAGTGTCCCAGCAAGGAGAGAAGAGTAACTGAGACATGCCAGACAAGAGTACTGTTCTCTCCAAATTTGTTACTCAAAATCTCAGACTATGACCTGATTTAGAAATAAAGTCCTTGGAATTGGGCATGTTGATGCATGCTTGTAATCCCAGCACTAGGGAGGCTGAGACAGGAGGATCACTATGTGTCCAAACTGCATAATGAGGCCCTACAGCTAAATAAATAAATAAAAGAAAAAAAGTCCTTGTGCACCTAGCAAGTTAGGATGAGGTTACTCTGAAGTAGGGTGGGATTTAATTCAAGCACTGGTATTAGCTTTCTGTTACTGTGACAAAATATTTGAGACAAACAACTTAAAGGAAGAAAGGTGTTTTTGATTCACAGGTTCAAAGGCTTCAGCCCGTGCCACTTGGCTCTGTTGCTTCTGGGCTTGTGGTAGGTAGAGTGGCAGAGAAGGAAGCATGACATGGAGTACTTTCCTGGCTTCTGACTGAACTTATGGCACCCCTTGCTTTTCTTGAGTCCCTGTCCTAGACTTGACCTTGACATGGACCTCAACTGGATTCATTGTTGCATGAGAAGCAGGATTAGTTTTCTAAGGTGCAAATCTACTCAGGTCCCTGTTTAAAATCCTCTAAAGGCTCATCTCCTATCACCTTTGAAATTTGCTTAACCTGGATCCTGGGTGAAAAGATGAAGCTCCCCAGGACACGTGCAATGAGGGCTAACACCTGGAGCCCACAGATCACCTAAGACTTTGAGGGGAGGTGGCTTCTGAGCTGAGTTAGGGGGCAGCAACACTCACCAAGGCTGTGGCAGCTCGGTGTGTCTGGCATCCCCAGGAAAGGAGGCCCAGTGACAGAAGATGAGCCTGAGGGTTTTCAGGCCAGCTATAGAGGCTGTGGAGTCAAGGAAGGATGTTGGTCTTCCTTTGTGGAAGGCAGGAAACCCCCTGGGCCTTCTAAGAGAAGGATGTAGGACTGTTCAGATGCTATTTCAGAAGATGCATCTGCAGCATGCTCAGCTGGGGCACAGTTCATAGGACTCAGAGCTCCTCCATCTAGGATCCCCACAAGAGTACCAGGAGTGCAAAGCTGGCATGACAGCAGGACAGAGGGTGAGCAGCCCAGCCACACAACCCATGGCAATGCTTGAAATTCTAGGGTGTGGGGGGAAGCAGAAGAGTGGAACTGAGGGAGATACTGCAAGAGGAAGCTACTACCTCTTCCTTTCTTGTTCTCTTCTGACTCAAAGTACATTTCTTGGCTATGTAATGCCATTCTGTAGGACAAAAATTGCAAAATGTACAGTGGTAGTACAAATGTTATTCAGTTTCCATCCTGAAAAGCCAGTGTTAAATGCAAACATGAGGAGGGCCAGCCAGATAGCTCAGTAGACTAAAGCACCTGCTTAGGCAGGCGCAGGGACTGGGGTTTGATCCCCAGTGTGCCATGCAGCTGTGCCCCCGGGGCAAGCTGAGATGGGGGTTGAGACTGGGTGTAATGGTGCACCTGTAATCTCAGCACTTGGGAGACTGAAAACAGGAGGATCACTACAAGTCTGATCTGTGTAGCGAGACCCTGTAGACTCTGTACTAAATACATTCTTAAAAATTGCAAACATGACGGGATTTAACCTGATGTAGAATCACCAAAATGATGGTTCTTATTCCACAGTTTGTGCACATAGTGATGTGGGTCATTTTGTGTCCACTGAAACAATTGAAATGCTGCAGTGTGCCTTTCAGTGTGTTACCTCACTTTCTGGCATCGTGTGTTCCACCAGCACTCTTTCTCTTTGGCCTCCTGGCCTATGTGGAAGGAGTGAAAGGACAAGCACCTTTACCCTCTGCACCATCATCTTCAGCTGAGGAACATGATGGGCTCATTGAGTATTTGTGTTCCTTGACACTGCATGCCTTCTTTCTGTGCCAGTCCTTGAGTTATGCCTGTCAGGCTCTCTGACCATCATCATGGAGTTGTTTGGACACTCATGGGGCATTGCTGGCGCCTAGGGGAGGCAGGAAGGCCCAAGACAGCTCAGTGCACATACAGGCTCAGTGCACATTCTGCCGCCTGTCCCGTTGGGCTTCAGGGGAAAAATATATCTAAAGACAAAATTATCAATAATTTCAAAACAACCAGAAAACATCAAACCAAACAAAAGATCATTAAGTCAAGCATGAGCCTTCTGAGCATGGAGAATTTTGTGGTAGCATACGGCACCCTGGAAGCTGCCCAGGGCAATTTGAGTTCTAGCTTGGGTAAACTGGAAGACGCTGATTTCACTGAGCGTGTGAAAATCTTCCAAGCCCAGTTACACAATTCACAGGCCAATCTCAGCTCACCTCTCAGTTCAGGCTATCACACAGCCCACCCATTCTCCAGATTCAATCCCAAGCGCCTTGCTCCAGGAGGCTGACAAACAGACCTCCATCTCCCCATTGCTCTGCATGATCTGAATGAAGAGCCCCATCACTCAGCTACCATCTACCAGTGTTCCTGGCCTGTCCCTGAATGGACAACCAGTCTTCTTCATCAGGACTGAGTGGCCATGTCACACCCATGTGTTGCACTGCCCTGAGTGCATGTGATCTATAGCACATGTTAAGAGTCTTGACGGGTCCCACACATCCCTGAAGATGAGGGTGGTGAGTTGCAGGTGGGCAGGTGAGTCTCATGAGACTCCCTGTGGCTGCATGAAGGGGTGGGCAGAGAGGGGCTGCAGCTTCGCTACCAGAGGCACCACAGGGACAGCCAGTACAGGGAGGTGGGCAGGTGTCAGGACCACCACCAATCCTACCTCTCTTTTCTGGAGATGCTACAGCCACAAAGGAGGACAAGCTGCCAGGGCAGTGCCAGGAGGCCCCATCATAGGGGACCTCATTCCATAGTCGCAGCGTGTGCCAAAGTCCTGGCAGCCTTACTCAGGGGGTTGGAAAAGCCTGGGGAGAAACTGTTTGAATTGTCAACTTTTTTTCACAGTTGCAGCAATTTTAGGTGACACTTAACCTGCAGCTACTGGGTGCTTGCTTCATTTGTATATTCCTCCTTTTTTATTGTTCTTTGCATCTGATTTCATGGATGTATCTAAATTTCCAACCACCCAGCCCTACGTAGGAAAACGCAAATCGTCTCGTAATTCCTTGAAACTGTTTCTTACAAAGATTGAGAAGCTGGGCTGAGAATACTGCGGCATCTTAGGAGCACAAATACATTTTATTGAGGAATACCAGCATTGGAGAGAGAACAAAAGGACTAAAGCGGCGAACAGATGGGTGGGTGTTTAGCGAAGGCTCATGATCTCTGTGAACAGTGCGGGCGGTGCCCTCCCCCTTTTTTGTTTTTGATGCATCAGGGTATGATATGATATGATATGACAGAACATGTCAAAAATTTAGGGGAAAATAAAACCCTGGTTTTTTTGAAACATCAAACTATTGCTATCAATAGGAACAGCAACTGTTCAAAAATTTGTTTCAGAACTGCCAAGAAGTGAACGTTCATGGAGAAAAAAAAGTATTTTTCCCTGCTGTTTGCAAGGTGGACACAAATGCAAACGGTAGGAGGTTGACAACTTGACACATGTCTAATAAATCTAAAGCATAAAAAGTCAACAATTCACTGTTCAAGAAAGCATCACCAGAATAAAAAGTGCTACACAAAGAAAGAATAACCATTAAAAAATAGATTTTCTGAATTCAGTAAGTAATTTAGCCCTTGGAGCGCCAGCCTTCAAAACAAGGAAGCTTTTTCTTTCTCCTTTTACAAGACAGAGAGACAGAGAGGAGGCAACGTGCGGCTCACGGGGAGGGGGCTGCTGCATTCGAAATGAACCAGGTGAGAGGCAGCGTCCACCTAGCAGACGTGAGGCTCCAGGGGCTGGTGACCAGGTCAGAGTGCAGAGCCCTTCAGATCCTGGCTGCTCTGCAGCTCAGAGCGGGAGCGGGCTTAATTTGACAAGTTGGTCCAGATACAGGGAGTTCACAGATCACAGTCAATGCCAGACAGATTTGGCCACCAACAGCCTGTCTGCCGCTGGCCAAGAGGGCGGCAGTTGGGAAGCCGTCTCTGCTGTCCAATCCCTCGAATGCGGACAGAGAGGCAGAGATGCGGGCGAGGGCCTGCCGGAGCCTGGCTGAGTGCTTCACAAGTGCAAAGAAATAACAAATCCCATTTTTAATATAAAAATCATTAAGGATTTTGTGTTAACCATTTTCTCCAAACCCCGAATGCTACAGATATGATGCAGAAGGAGATTGTAACCGAACCTGAAAATGAATGGCGATTCTCAGGCAAGTCTTGTGTAAACAAAAACATCAGCATTGAAGTTGTGAATCCTAATTTGTACCACGGAGCTAAAATCTGTATCTTTCTGGATTAGAGAGATAGAGACATACAGCGCAGGGTAGCATCTCTGTGCTGCTCAGAAAACTGACACAGTCTCTCCAATTTATAGGGAAATTGACATAATTTTGCAAAAATGCAAACCCATTTGTGAACTGGGTTTTGCATAATGGGATTAATTTGGTTGGCTGTCATATCCACTACACTGCAAAAGGCAAGTTAATCACAACATCATCCTAAGTTTTTTAAGGGGAAAAAAAGAGAAAAGAAGATAGAAAGGAAAGGTATTTTCTTTCCTGCCTATCTTTTCATTAAGAGAAAATACACAATCTTCAAGATGGCACTTGAGGAGGCTTTAGGAAGGAAGCAATGCTAGCCGAATTCTGCAGGATGCCTTCATGAACAGAGCGAAACTGGCCCACCTCCAATGAGAAAAACTAACCTCTTTCATAGGAGCAAGAAAAATTGCTTGCACTTATAGTATTAGTGTCAATGGAATACCCATCTCTGACAGGACTAAACAAAAAAAAGCGATACAAAGGAAGGACCATTTTATATCTGCATATACAGAATAGTTAGGATAGATATACAGCTACTTTTGCTTAATTCAGTGAGAAGAAAGATT
>NDGM011185275.1:0-15561 GCA_002564305.1 Octomys mimax
AAAAGAAAATTAGATTTTACACATCTTTGCAGGCATCACAGACCTGCAGAAGAACCAACTGAAAAAAAAATTTCTCAGGCTTTACAGCAAGAAAACTTCACTATGATTTTTACAATTCTGATTCTGTATCCCTTGGGGGTATTCAAGTTGCTTCTTTAGGATGGGGTTTATTATGTTGTACATATATCCCAATGTGTCTGTGTGAATCTTTGTCTTTTTTGGGGGTGGGCAGAGGGCGGTTCTTTTTTTAGATATTGTTCCTAAAAAGGAATAAATGCATACACCTGTTTGTCAAAACACCTTTGCTTTTTGTGCAACTGCTTTATATTAACAATACTAAAAGATATCTTTGGAAAAAAACTACTGTATGTAATGGAATTGCAGAATATGCTGCACATGTATTTTATTTAGTTATTCTTGCTTTAAGAATATTGGATGACATTTCCTGACATGTGGAGGGAGAAACTCCCTAACTTTTTTTTCTTTTAAATTGTAACATAGTTGACAGATTTTTTTTTTTTCCTGTTCTCATTGATTGGAGCATTTTGTACAGGTTTGTGTGTGTGCGCGCGCGTGTGAGTGGGTATGTGTCTAATCTGTCTTTTTTTATACATTCCTATCCCTTGTGTTTATCCTACCACTGCCTTCCTGGCTATCTTTAAACAAGTTCATACATCTGAAAAGAGAAAAAAAATGTTGTTAAAAAAATGTTTTCTTCTGCTGCAGTAAATATTTTGCATGATGAAATTTCAGGATCACACTTTCAAAGTTTATCAGTGAAGTAGTGGTTAATAATGGGGAGTGTTGAAAATATTGAACATTTGTATAAAAAAAACTTTACAAGGTGCCAAGATGTAAAGACAATGTTACTTTTTTTGTCCTCAGAGAAAAGTGTATGTTAAGGAGAAAGTCCCCTCTATAAGACTAATGCACTGTCAGGAATGAGGATCCATCCTGCTTGTCCCTAAAAATCTGTCTATAGAAAACCAATCAGGCTACCACATTAGCAATGCAGAGAACTATCAAGGCTTCCTTTAAGAGTGACCACCAGTCCTGCCCCCCAAACAGCTCTAATGTGTACCTAGCATCCTGCATCCCATCAGACCTGGTAAAGAAAACCTTGCATTCTCATCTAAAATATAGTGTAAATCGCTAGCTTTTTAAACACCAAAAAATTTGAAATGACAAAATATTTCATTTCCTTCCTTCCCATAGTCCAGCCAAGTTCTGTTTCCAAGGGTACAAAGCTGAATCTACTTACAAGGATTTTGAATCTTTTGGGTACCGTCTGGTTAATATCAAACCCTTCTGATACTTCAGATGTTTTTCAACCCATTTTGGCACCTGTGTTCTGAGAATGAGATTTATAATCCTAAAGGTGTTTCGTGGGCCTAGCATAGCCCATGCAATCTCTGTTCCCCCTAAACCTTGATGGAGATGGCGAAGTCTGGACCATCAGCATGGTGCTTCGTGTATATGTGCTGCCAATAACAAGAACTGTTTTGGGGGTTTTTTTGTTTTGTTTTGTTTTGTTTTGTTAAGGCATAAAAGAAACTCATTCCTTGACATCAACTGTAATTCCATCATTCCATGTCTGTGGATACAGACAATAAAAAAAATGTGGTGTAGTCAGTAGTAATTACTGACATTATAGCATTCTCAAATGCAATAAAAATGCTGGTTGTTCACACTGGTAGTCAAAGTCGCCACAGCCTAAGTTTTTTCCCCCCCTGACCTACTGATACTGTATGTTAGGCATATACCTTAGGTTTATCACCAGCTGCTTCTGAATTAAAATCAATCGTAAGTAAAAGCTTTCCTCATCAGGGAAGGCTAAAGCTTTTATCCTCCTCGGGATAAGATTTCCAAGTAAAGGTATCCACTTAGAGAACTGGGAAGAAAAGAGGGAAAAGGGGGGCTTTCTGTTCACTTGAAGCAGCACACCCTTATTTCTCTTCATCAAATTGTATAAAGAAAAACAAAATGTTTAATAACTTGCATTAAGAGCAAACTAAAATTTCAGAGGGAAGCAATTTCATGAATAATTCATTAAAATTTCACATCTGCAAGATTAGTCATCCAAATAAAATGCTAATGTCAAAAACATGCACCGTCTATAATATTCTCATCAAGAAATCTTTTTGCATATAATGATAAATGCTTAGATTAGAACAAATGATTTTATAAAAATATTCTATCAAAAGTCTGTAGACAACTACATTCACTGGAAAAAACATCAAATTCTGTTGCCTGAATGTCCCAGGCAAACCATCATGGTTGAGGTGTTTTTGTTTTTGTTTTTTTTTTAATATCATAGCTTCAGCAATACATTGATATTTCTTTAGTAGTATTTTATCATGTATTTTAAGGATTAATGAATTAGAGTATCATCTTTCAGCACAAATAAAATTGCTGGTGTACTAAAAGCAGTGCTTTACGCAGCCAAACCCATGTTAACATCAAAACCGTTGCACGTGTGTAACTGCAAGGACCTCATGTGAGCCAGGAGATGGTTGCAGTCTATTCAGTGAGATTCCCACTGCTGCCGGGGAGTAGTGGAAGTGGTTTGCCAGCACCGTTTGGAAAAAACCCTATGAAAGTTTTCCATTTCCTTTTTCAAAGTAGATTTTGCCTGTTAAGTGGCAAAGGAGGATTCTCTTTTCATTGGCCACTGTCTAGAAACCCTCAGTCTGATAATACACAAATTATTTCATTCTCACCTGGCCACCAAAAATACCATCCCAGAGTTCATGGAAATTTCCTTAATTGCAAGCCTTCAGCATAAATACTAGTTACCACATTGTATGCAGTTGGTTAAAGTGGATATATACATGTATTTTAATAAACTAAAGAGCTTGTGTAAGTGAAGATCTTGCTGCCTGATGCACAGATCATTTTTAATTGTATTCAAGGAGTTACTCTAAAACAGGAGCACAGTTACATTATTTATTTCAGGCTTTTCCTTCAGAAATACAAAGCCAGCCCAAAATAATGGTTCTTTTAAATGGGGGCCTGACAAGTAATTTGGCACACTCGCTTTTACCTTCCCCCAACATAATTAACCCTTCTTGCTATATTCTGTTCTCTGATGATGTTACATATTTATAGAGAGCATAGTATTTACAATTTATCTTTTATCTTCATTGTAGTTGAGTCAAGTAAAAGCATTCATTCTAATAAAGTTGGGCCTCAAACTTTCATTTAAGGCATTGACTGATGAAAGGTTTATGATATAATTCACATTGGAGGGAAATTAAATATAAAACACTGATTTAACTGTGGAACAATATTTGCATTAGAAAGTCATCACTCCAATATAACCTTATATTTATTTTTAAACAATATTTTTTGAAGAAACCCCTATTTTCATTTTATTTCTACTCTGTAAAATCATGTATATTGGCATTAAGATTATATTATATCCGTTCATCAATTTGAAGTTATTCGTAGTATTTGGTGGGATGCACTTATACCAAGAATATAGGCAGGGAAACAGACAAGCTTCATGTTATAATGTTAATTTGAAGGTAACCAGCCTTTCAAGAATTCATTTAAGCCAAAGCAATAATCATTATTTACCAGCGTGTGACATTTTTATCACTCATCATATTAGCAAATTTCCATTGAAAATGCTAAAATGGTTCGTCATAAGGCAGATAACTGCTCGAGCTGTAAAAATGACCAATACAAGTGCTGGTACTCAAACATTAAATTATACCGTAATTAATAAAGACAGTTAAACTGTCTACCAGCAACAGCAATTTAGGTAACCACATTGGATCGGCTATAAATTGTAACTACATTAAAATTCCAGAAATATTAGCAATATGGATTACTTGATGGAAGTCTGTGCTGATCACCAATTCTCTCTCTCCCTCTCTTTTTTTTTTTTTTCAAACAACGGAAGCACAGGTCAGGTTGACCGCAAATCCGTGGGCGAAGATCAGGCCTGAGCACTTTTAATCTTGTGAAACAAGTAATTACAAATAGTTGCATCGATTTGTTAAAAAGCTTTAGGTGACATAAATTGTTTCCTGTTTAGCTTATTGCTCTGATACATAAGTGTCACCAAGACCAGTATTAATCAGTGCCATAGAACAACAAGGGTACTTCATGGGGCTTCCCATCAAGAATCTGTCAGACTCTTTGTGATCATTTCTCAGGCAGCACTCACCAGCTCCTTTCTCTAGAATGACAGAGGAAAGAAATTTTTTTGTTCTGTGAAGTCTTCAGCACCAGCTTAATTTGGGATTTTACAGTAAATTGCAGGATTTTAGACTTGCTTTTCTACCAGTTAACATGCAACACCACGTCTTAAAAATATCTTCTACATAGAATAATATTTGCAAGGCACTTCAGCCCCTGAAATGCTAACCCATATTGTCCTTCTCAAATAATGATACTATATGTGTTTCTTTAGGTTGCTATTTCTATACTCAAAATGCAATTTTAAATGGCTTGTGCACACTATTGACTTAACATAAATCAAATGTATCATATAGACTTTCTTTAGGTTGGCATGCCAGTTAGAAAAATATGTGAAATTCTGAGGGGGGAAAAGCCTGGAGAAAATTATTAAATAGAAGTTTTTACTGTAATAGAATATTAATGTAAGCCAATGCCATTAGGTTGATCCTTTCTTAACATACACATGCTTTTTATTATTTTGCACTCAAGCAAAAATTCCACATTCAAAGACTTTCCATCTAGTCGGGAATGTCTCTGGCAAAAAACATGTCAAGAAATCCTGACCTCCAGAAAGACAGAAATGCCAGCCGCGCTGAGCATTATTAGCCCACTGTGGAAGGAGCACAAACCCACTCCCCAGATGCAAGGCAACATGCTGGTCAAGGGTGAAATAGGAACAATTATTCCTTCAATCCTTCCTCATTGCTACTCTATCAGCACACAGATGAAAATGTTTGATTTGCAACATAAAAGATTCATTAATTACCACTTGAATATTTAAAGCTATTTTGCAGTCTAACAGAGATAGATAAAACAGTGAATTAAAACCTCTAATAAAATTGTAAAAATATTTCAGTAAGTTTACCCATGTTATGATTTAGGGAGAGATTCAAGCATTCTTATGGAATACAGTCTTAGGTTTGGAGTATGTATTTAGAGGAAGGAACTAAGTGTTCTGAGAATGATTTGTTGCTCACTTTCAGATGTTTACTGATTATTTTTGATTCAGACTTGCTACTTTATGACTCCATGGATAGAAAAAGCAGATCAAGCACTGCGTGTCTCAGCCAGAAAATAAAATTATTCTAAAATATTGAGATGCCTGAGAATGTAGAAGCCATCAAATAAGGTGATTTCCTTCCCACAAAATGCATTGCATTAAAAAAAAAAAAAAAAAAAAAACCAACTCCAAAAAGATGGCATAGTAGCAACTCTGCCCAGCGTGATCTATCTGCATTGCTTTCATTAGAACACTTCCTGGGGTCCTGGAAGTAGACCATACCGGGCGTGATGTGTGGTAATCTGAACACCAGGCTACCAGTTCCAGCCCTGACTATAAGGAACAGGGTAACTTTGGCAATTTACTTCATCTCTTTGGTCCAGATCATCCCTTTTTTTTGTTAACTGACATTTAACTAAATGATGAAAAGGGTTGCTTTCCATTTTAAAGTTCTAAAATTTTCATAACATAGTCACCCTTGGGGACTTTTCTTGATGAAACTTTCGGCATAGAAGAGTTTTACAACACTCTATATTTCATCAATAGTGTAAGGTTCTCTTACTAAACCTTGCCTTGTAACACACTTGGTTAGAAGCAGATTTCTCTAGCATACATGATTCTTTCCATCCATCCATCTGGCTCTCTACCTACCTACAAGTATGTTTATGTACTAAATGCATAAAATGACCTGCTTGATCCAACCCTGGAGATCCTGCCAGGATAGACACAGGATAGACACAGCCCTTCATTTTATGGCAACTGACTCAATCACAGGGAGGAGAGTTCTTAAACATGAGGTTGTATCGCAGTGCACTTGATACAAACAAGAAGGGTAGGGCCAATGAGGTAGTTTAGCAGTCTAAAGTGCCTGCTTAGGCAAACTTAGGCAGGTGCAGGGGACCACAGTTCGATCCCCAGCACCACATGCCATGCCAGCCAAAGCCAGGGTGGGCTGAGCTGTTTTTTTTTTAAAAAAAGAGCTCTGGCAGGCCACTGAAGTTCAACTGGAGACAACCAGAGCCAGCTTGCCAGAAAATGCAGTGTAACTAAGGTTAAAAAAGTGTCAGAACTTATGCCAGCGGGAAGAGGGATGAGAAAGTTCTAAGCTGAAAAATGGAGCTTTTTCAAGGCCTAGGGTGCAAACAGCATGGGTCTTCAGAGCACAGGTCCACGAGAAAAGTTATAGAAAGACTGGATAAAGTTCTCACTGCAGTTATCAATTATCTGACAAGATAATCATTCTAGTAATTGTGACCTGAACCGTGCCAGCAGTACAGGTCAGCTCAGTCAGTGAGTAGGCAGGTAAGGTCAAGATACTTGTCCTGGCGCCCCCTAGGCCTTCCCTGCCACGGCAGGCTGACCATGTCCTGCCTCAGGGCTCGGCCAGAGGTTGTTCCTCCCTTTGCCAGCGGCGGCGCAGCTCTTTTCCTGACTCTCTTGGTGGCTCATGCTCTCCACCCTTCGGTTTCACACTCGTGCATCACAGCCCAGAAGCCACTCCTCACCATGCAACTTAAATGGTGCGCTAGCTGCCAACTCCACCCTGCCCACTCTGCTGGTGCCACTGGGTGCGTCCCTTCATGACATTATGTGCCCTTTTGCTGCTTGCTTCATGTCTGCTGCTAACCTCAAGAGCAGAGATCTTGCCCGTGGGGTTCAGGGCTGTCTTCCTAGAGTGAGAATCAAGAATCATTGCTTACATTTCTTTCTTTCTTTTTTCTTTTTTTTTCCTCCAAATGCCTTCAGTGCATGATTGGCTGGCTTGAGTTGTGGGGATCGAACCACAGCAATCTGAGCCTGACTCCTTTGTTGAAGCAGCCACTTAAAGAACTGAGCTAAGGGGCAGGCCCCCATGCTTATATTTCTTGAGTGAAGGAGCAAACATCCCACTGTCAAGAAAGGTAGAGGCCAGTGTGAACTCTGCACTCAGAAATCGGAGTCTCTTCACTATATTCCAGGCCCAGACAAAGAAAATGTGTTCTCTTAAAATTCTTATACTGAACCTGCAAAGGAGGAATGGTCGTGGACATTTTATGGATGAGAATGCAGGAGTTTTCAAAATGACACATTCAGGACTGCATGGAAAAAGACTGAGGGGGTTGGTATTTGTCTCCATAGCTGAATAGGGAGCCCCATCTATGAATACGGGTCATGCCACCTCTCTGCAAGGAACTTCCAAACAAAATGAAGAGGTCCATACAGAGGTACCAAATGTACTATCATGATGATACAGCTTTAACAGAGGACTATCATCTGTTTTAATATGAGTTACCCAGAATGTAGAGGAAGAACATCTAAATGTCAGCCCTGCTCAGCCCGTGGTGCTATCACACACAGTGGCAGGAGACGCATGCCTACCCACAGACGAGCCTGAATCACAGGCTGTGGGTGCTGGGTGTCTGGGGGCAGCAGGATGTTGCTGTGGCTCACTCCACCTCAAAGCAGAGCATTGCCATTCTTCAGTGACATGGTAAGCACCCCAGTACTTCCTGGAGTCTTTCTAATAGAGTACATTAATTTTCTTTCCTGTACATAGATAAGAACATCTATACTCAGATTACCACACTTAGCTGGGACTTACCGTCCCTGGAGAAGACAGCAAGAGCCTCTCTGAGCTCCTCAAGGACAAAGCTTCCTCTGTGTTGTTCATCAAAAAAGTATACCTGGAAGAAAATGAATGAGTCTGAGAGCATAACAAGTGGGCTCAGGAGTGGAGCCCACAGATGGAACTCCATTTCCCTGACCGTACAATGACCATGTAACTTTGAGCAAGTTACTTAATCCTCTCTGGCCTTCAATTAGAATTTCCTCATCAATCAATTGCTATAATGATTAAATGAGATAATGTTTATATGGAACCATTAGGCCGTGAAACGCACTCTTGATAATAGTATAGTTCACTGGGGAAAAAAACGAAATTCAGGCCTGCCCTCACATCTTTGACCATCCAGCTGGCAGCCTTGTATGAAACAGGAAAAGTCCACTCCTAACAAGAAGGTGCAAGACACAGAAACATGTTAAGAAGGACTCAGAGAATACATCTGCAGAGAAGAGCCAGAAATGCAAGTTCTGAAAGGTACGAGTAGAATCAGTGAAGTGGATTCTGACACTTCGTTCACCTGTACTCATTTCCATTCTTCAAGTGAAACAAATTATTTTGCATTTCACCATTTTTTTTGGCAGTACCTGCATTACATCCTTCTGCTTAGAGCTCAACCAAATGCTTCGATTAAAACTGTTGAGAGACAGGCTCTCCCCCAAGGGATAGTCGAAGGCTTGGAAATAAGCCTGGAGCTGTTGGCAGATATTTGTGCTGTGATATGGTTGGGGCCACCTCAATGAATGCAAAGCAGGCAAATGGAAGAGGAAGGGATAAAGGGAGAATCCCAGAACAACACCATGAGCCAGACTGAGGTCAAGACAGAAAGCCAGGAGGGCAGAGCAAAACCAAAACCAGAACCAAGAAATAGGGACACATGCACACCAAATCTCCACATCATTCAAGCCCCTGGAGTTAGCCACACCTGAAGCTAGAGATACAGTGCACCCCAATTTATGAATATTTGAGTCACCAACTTTTACAGATACGAGGGTTCTTGCATTATGAACACTTGTAGATGGGAAGACAACAAAAGTAGCTTGTGTGTCTGCCAGATGTTATCACAGTTGTCCCGCCCTGCGCTTACTGTACAGTGTAACAGTGTACAGTCAGAGCCGAGGATGCCCGGATGCAAGAGAAAAAGCTGTGGTGATGTGGAGGGGACTGCTAGGAAACATAAAGGAATAATCATAGAAACAAAAATGAAAATAATTGAGACTGGACCAAGGCCAACAGATGGTAGATGTTGATCATTCTTTTTGTGTTTTTGTTTTTATGCTTTACATTGTGTATTCGTGTCAGAGGTGTGTAACACTTACTTTGTCAGACATGTGAACAAATCCAACTTAGGAAAGTTCTCCCGGAATTGAACCCTTTTGTAAGCTGGGGTCTTACTGTATAGTCCTGGAATTTCAAGAATATGATCAAATAAATGCTCTTGCATATACCAGTTTGCATTGACTCCTACTGTCTTTTAATCAGACCGAACTAATCAGTGTTTCGTGACATGAGCCATTTCACAAAGGGAACACCATGCTCAAAGGCCCTATAGCAGGAGGGGTTACTCCAAGGTGTCTACAACTCCCAGTATGAAGCAGAGCATGAGTTATGTCTTCAGTGATTCTTTTCTTCTCACCTGGCAGATAAAATTAGAACCCCAAGGCTTGCCAAGTAACTCAGAGGATTAAAGCACCTGTGAGTAAGCACAAGGGCCAGGGGTTCAATCCCCAGGCCTGCTGTGACAGCCCCGTGCCCTGGGGTGTGCTGAGATGGCAATTGAGACTGGGCGTGGTGATGTGCACCTGTAATCTCAGCACTTGGGAGGCTGTAAACAAGAGAATCACTACAAGATCTGTCTAGTGTTGAGACTCTGAACACCCTGTAGCCCCTTCCCTAAAAATACAGGAAAAAAAAGAACTCCAAAACACCCTGGTGTCAGAGCTGAGAAGGACACCTCTTTTTAAGTCTAGAACAAGGCAAACAAGTATTATGGGCTAAACAAAACTCAATATAATCCACAATACAAAAACAAAACAGTAGGCCCAGGCCTTTGGGAAGTGACAGGAATGAATTTTACATTATTTCTTCATCAGCAGGAATTAGCTTCAAGCTTCATAAGATGTAGAGTTCAAATGCAAAATCAAAACTACACAGAAAAAGGAGTAATTATGCTTGAGCATGGCTCAACGTGGTGATTTGTTTGAAAAAATTCTTCATGGTCTCAACTAAGCATATCAATTAAAATATGATATGAGGACTGGAAAGATAGCTCAGCAGTCTAAGCACCTGCTTGGCAAGCACAGGGACCTGGGTTCCATTCCTAGCACCACATACTGCACTGGCTCTGCCCCTGGCCACTGAAACCAGGTGTGGTGGTGCATGCCTATAATCCCAGCCCTAGGGTGGTGAGACAGGATGATCACTATGAGTCCAAGCTGTGTAGTGAGACCCTGTATCAAATACACTAAAAAAAAGAGGAGAGGAAAGGAAAGGAAAGGGAGAAAAAAAAAATCAAATGTACTAATGAAAAGACAGTTTGGGCTCAAAAAGGGTGACACTACTTTGTTTAGTGCCTTCCCCCCAATTAAATATGACCTTTCTCCATTTCCATCTTTCCTCCAAACACTCCATCAGTCTGCATAAAAGACATGCACCTTTCCACCATGACTGAATTTCCAAGGTGACACTCTGCCAACATATGCTTTGCATGACACGTCACTCCGGATTCTCACTGCTGCTGCTTATCAAGTATTTGAATACTGCCTCTGGGTTCCTCCATGCAGTACAGAAGATGACCAGAGACATTGCCTCATCCTCTAAAGCCAAGTCAGTGTCCCCTGCTGTCACCATCAGAGAGGTCTAGAGAAGAATCCTGATTGCCCAAGCTGAGACCTCACTTCTCTCTCAGTCAATTACAGTGACCAACAGTGGAAGGGCTCCTTGAATTATCCATGCCTATGAGAAATATGTTTGCCAAACTTGTGTTTCACAAAAAGAATCACATCAAGTAGGCTAAAAGTCTTCCTTCTAATAAAGGAAATTGGGACTGGGGAGAGAGCTCAGTGGCATAAGCGCCTGCCTGGCAAGCACAGGGTCCTGAGCTTGATCCCTGGTACAAAAAAAAGTCATTATTGGATAGAGCAAGAAAGCAGTTAGCTGTTTACTTCCCCCATACATGCTAAGCACTGTGTTGTGATCATCAATTGAAAGATATGGTTGTTGACCCTCAAACTACTATAATCTACTCACCTTGGAATTATATTACTCATTTAAAATATAGTGAGTTCCCACTATGTACAGGGTTCCTAGCCAGACTCTGGTCATTCAACAGGAAACAAAGCACATACACACCAAAAATACTCCCTGAAATGTCCTTTTTAACGAAGAGAATTAGGAAAGGTTAGATTGGATGATAAGTTGTTGGCAGAGAAATGCAGGAGGGAGGGGATATAAAGTACTGCAGAGTTGGCTAGTGGGGTAGCTGCCACAGTAAAGGCCTCAACTTTCAGGTAAAGTACAAAGGAAGCAACTAGGTAGACCTCAGAGAGAACAATCTAGAAAAAAGAAACAAACTCTTAACTGAAGTAAACATAGTGAGGAAGAGTTCACAGGAGTTCATGGGGAAACAGGGTCCTATGTATGCATGCCATGGTTGTGACAACCTACCCTTTTCTACTTGGTAAGATGAAGCCACAGGAGGATAGGAACACAGGAGCTGGCATAGTGGACTTGAGTTTCTGAGAATCCCATTGTGTGCTCATTATAAATGGAGGGAAACCAGTGCAGAAATTGGGGGCCCTGTTATGAGAGAGACTATGGTGGGTGAGTCCAAAGAGACAGCAGGAGAGATGAGAGGTGGAGAGAAAGCATTATTATATTTACAAATAGAGTCAGTAGAATTCACTGCTGAAATGGTATCAGGTATGAGAGATACAAAAAGCTAGTGGAGACTCCAAGATTTGGGAGGAGATGAACTATGAGGACTGAATGACCCTTCACCAATCTGAGAAGATGGCCAGCGGGGCTCAACTGGGGCTATGTCAGGAGACTGCTTGGGACTTTTAGACCCAAGAGGCCTCCTGGTCATCCAATGTGGGATGCCGAATAAGGCTGCTATGGATAGGAGCCTGGATTCCAAAGGGCATGTGGGGATGGGACCTGAAAGGTCGGTGTGTTTGGAGCTGAGACAGTAAATTCTATGCCAGTTCTAATTACACAGACAAGATAGAAAATCTTTCTTCCATTAAAACAGAATGTAATTTGGAGAAACTGAATAGCATGCATTCCATAAAATCAAGAAGTGGAGACCCACGAGAATCATTTTGGGCTCAATAGCAGATGACTTTCTTAATAAACTTAATATTGATGGTGGAGGAAATGTCTCTTGTGCTAGACACAGAAGTCAGAGTCCAAGATAAATTGGTGGTAAGCTTATAAAATCCCAAAAGTGTTACAAATCCCTTTGTAACATGAGAACTAGAAAATCCTGTGAGCATGTGAGGGCTGGGATGAGAAGCCATTCTCTTGTTGTATATGTATAAATAACTTCTAAACTCAGGTGTCATCTCCTGGGTTAGACACTTTCAAAGAGTTACTAATTTAAAAATAAACATTTTCAAAAAGCTCAGTTCAACCTAGGTTCATTCTCTCTCAGAAGTCCTTCCTTAATTACAAAAATTGCATAACCCATTTCCTTTGGTGTGCAAAAAGGTGTGTAATTAAACTATCAGCATAATACCTATCTCCATGTAAAACCTGCACTTATGAACTTTAACTGCTGAATAAAAACTCCTATTACATGACCATTAAGTATTATGAATAAAGCAAGTCATAGTAGGACTTGATTAATTTTTATGCACTACAGGTTGTGTCTAGAAGAAATCTGATCGTGGTAGGTCTTCTGGTCAGCAGCACCACAGCTTTCATGGTTGCTTCTCAAGAAATATGTGCACACAAAACGGGTGCTAGGAGACAGAATTTGACCACATTATTAGTACCTGACCCTCAGCTATTCTTGGGGTGCCTCTGTTCAAAGAGAACTCTGACTACACTTATGAATATCATTCAGGGCCAGCAAGATAGCTCAACAGACTAAGTGCCTGCCTAGGCAAGCACAGGGACTGGGGTTCGATCTCTGGCACCACATACTGCACAGGCCCCGCCCACGAGGGGCACTGAGCTGGCCACAGAGACTGGGTGTGGTGGCGTATGCCTGTAATCGCAATGCTGGGGAGGCTGAAAACAGGAGGATCACTATGAGTCCGAGCTGCACCAAATACATTAAAATACAATTAAATAAATAAATAATCAACCTATTCAGCATTGAAGAGAAACCAGTGGGGGACAAGGGGTGGGCAGCAAAAATATAATTGGGTGTAGTTTAAAAGGTGACAATAGTTTAGGTTAATATTATTTTAACTTTTGAAATGAATACATAAAAGCCATGTTTTCAAACCAATAATATTTTATTTCTCATTCTAAAAATGATCGATACATCAGGAACTAAAACAGGAGATTCTGGGCTTAGGCTTTGTTTGGGAAAAGGAAGAGTTGTAAACAGCACTTCTAACCTCCAACAGAATTTATTTCATGTATCTTTGTGTAAATATGCAGGGTGTGGAGTAAGATTTCTAGCCCAAAAAATTACACTTGACAAGTAAAGAGAAAAGAACATTTGCAGCACAAAATATGATTACTCTTAAACTTCTTAGAAGTATTTAACATAGTGCTCCCATGAGGGTAGATTCAGAGGCTGCTGATAAGTTTAGAGGGTCCTAGAGTTACAACAACCTAAACTAGGCTTCCCAACATCAAACAAGAAACACAGAAGCTCTTACCAGAAAGGACTCCAACCACGAGCTAACAGTGGGGATGTGAAATGGCAGACAGGTGGACTGACAGTGACGGTCCAGGTGCTCGGAGTGCTAGAAGAAATACTCAAAGAATCCCCACATAAAGAGTTGCCATAATTTGCTTTCAGAAGGACTCAAAAGAAGTTTAGACTTAGAAACTGCAAGACACTAAGGTAATAGTGCTGAACTCATGTAAGATGGGGTACACACAGCACAGGCTTGGGCGCCAGCAGCCACTCTTGACCATTTCTTCAAAGAGTTACTAGATCAACTAGTGGAAGGGCAAAGACAAGATAGCCAAACACATGATCATGCTACAGGGCCCAACAGCTGAGCCCATCCTATGTACTGAGTTTAGACATTTCCTCAGAATCCACTTTTCTCGCCAGCTTAGCTAATATATAAAGGGTACGTAAACTTGGGGGAAAATAGCACAGCTCAGGGATAGGATTGCAATGGAAGACAAATAACATCAACTTTTTTCTTTTCTTTTTTGGCGGAACTGGGGACTGAATTCAGCCCCTTGCGCTCGCTAGGCAAGCGCTTATTCTATTGAGCCATCACCCCAGCCCCATAACATCAAAATAAAAACTCCAGTCCAGACCTTTCAGAGAATGCTCTTGGATGAAGTACTCCAGCAAAAGGAAAACAAGCTCTAGAGAATGTTAAATGGATGAAGATAGACAAATATATAAAAAAGTATACTTTATGTCCAAAGGAAGAAATGAAAACAATATACAGTTTTAGTAATCCAGAAAAAAAATCTGGGTACCAAGGTGAGTGGGAAGGGCTCAGGTCTGATCTGAGAGTGTAGTAGGAAGAAGAGAGAACAGTAAAGTAGCTATGTCACTCAGAGAGCTGTGTTATATTCTTGGGGGTTGGTAAGCTTAAGAATGTTCTAGAAAAATGGGATAAAATACATGGATCTTGGTAAATGTCTCAGTTACTCCCCTCTCATTGCTGGGACAAATACCTGACACCCAAAATGAAGGAAGGAAAGGTTTATTTAGCTCACAGTTACTGGAGGTTGCAGTCCCTACTCAGCAGGCTCCAACACAGACTAGCACATGGCAGAGGACAGCAGTTCGTGGCAACAACAAAGGGAGGACTGGAAACAACAATGGCTACAGACAGGAAGTCTCTCTCTCCTTATCTGCCCCAGTCTGGGTGTAGTACTCACACCCATAATCCCAGCAGTACTCAGACTCCTAATCCCAACCTTGGATTTTGAATGAATCAGACTCTACAAGTCTGCCCCATGACTGCATGAGGCGTTAGCAGTGACACTAGAATCATGAAAATGGGGTGCAGAATTTGTAAGCTACTAGTAGGGGACAAGATGAGGAAAACAATATGGCATAAAACAAGGAGCACCATAATAGAACAGGAAGTCTTAGTGAAAAGATCTTATAGTAAACATAAACATGCTACATTAATAAATGAAGAGGTACAAAGAGGGAGTTGTGGCAATATGTATTTTTTAAAAAATAAACTTGTAAAGAAGTATAAATTCTGAAAATCCAATTCAAATGAAGATCAAAGTTATAGCGAATCACAACAAAAAATAAAATGAAATCACAAAATATTTAATACAAATGAGGGCAGAAACAGAAAAGGAAAACAAACAACAGATGTGACAAATATAACTGAAATTGCAAGGTGATAATTTTCTTTTTTTTTTTTTTTTGTATTTTAGGGAAGGGCCTACAGGGTGTTTAGGGTCTCACTACTAGATTGGACTTGTAGTGATCTGCCTGTTTACAGCCTCCCTGGGATTACAGGTGCAGCGCCACCACGCCCAGCCTCAATTGCCATCTCAGCATGCCCCTGGGGCAGGTCTGGCACAGCAGGCTGAGGGATGGAACCCCCAGCCCCTGTGCCTGCTTGCAGGTGCTTTAATCCACTGAGCTATTTGGCTGGCC